>CALNHX010002686.1:0-170960 GCA_940337035.1 Agriotes lineatus
ATTTCATTTTCGGGAGATAATTGCAATACAAACTTTGGAGGTATGAGAAGAGTGGGTACAAACAACATTTTTTGTAAACTTAAGTCAAAGATTAATGAAAAGTTGGTAGGGATAGGCTGCCCAGCGCACATCCTTAATAACACAATTCATACCTGCTGTGATTCCTTGCCCTTCGCAGACCTCGAAAGTATTGCATTTAAGATATTTAATTACTTTAACATTTATACTGTGCGAGTGGCTTCTCTTAGAGAGTTTTGTGATTTTGTTGGCAGTAATTATGAACAACTTTTATACCATTCAAAAACAAGGTGGTTATCTTTATTTCCCACAGTAGAGAGACTTTTGAAAATGTTTCATGCTCTAAAGGCCTACTTTTTATCTGAAAAAAGTCCTCCATACCTTCTTAAATCATTTTTTGAAAATCAATTTTCTGAGCCTTATTTGTATTTTGTACACTCTTTAATGACAGTTTTCCATTCTAACATTGAACGCATTGAACGTCATGATAATTCTATAATTGAAGTCATGGATATTTTACACTCTGTTTTAAGTACTTTAAAAGAAAGACAAAAAAAAATTTCTTACCGCTTAAAATTCGAGAGCTTTTAAAAAAATTAACTGATTATGGTTTTGAAAATGATTGCCTTGTTTTCACGAATAATGTTTTTGGGTTTTACGATACAGGAATTCAATATTTAAATAATTGGATTAAACCATTTGATGAGTTTAGAGTATTTAATTGGTTAAATCTCAAAGACCTAGAGAAACTTAAATGGGAAACTGACATTATTCCATCAATTTCCTACCTCCTTGAAGGAGTAGATATTGAGGATTCAAAACTTTTTGATCAGTTCACGGCATTAAAACATTATTTTGCCAATAATGAATTTGCAGACGGAAAAGAACTTTCCTCCCACAAGAAGTGGGCCAAATACTATTCGTCCTGCAAATCCTCAGAAGTATATTCTGAATTAATAAAAATATGCCAGTTTTTTTATGCGCTTACAGCACATAATGCAAATGTCGAAAGGATATTCTCTCTCATAACTGCTCAGTGGACCAAAGAACGAAATAGACTGCAACTTGAAACTGTAAAACATATGATTTTTGTAAAGTTTAACCTTAATTACACTTGTTTGGAATTTTATGATTTTTTGTTACAGCCTGAGCAGTCAAAACTGTTAACAGAAGTCCAGTCTTCAATTAAATATTTGTAGATTTAATTTAAACATTTATGTTATGTTTACGCATAGTCATAATTATTAGTTTTTACCTTTGTCAACAGTTAATTTTAAATCTTTGTGGTCCGGATTTTGTCCGGATTTTTAAGTAGCTTTGTCCTGGTTTTTCAATTTTAGAGATGGCAACCCTAGCATATGAAACTGGAAAACATTGGCCATTTAACCAAATCTCCATCTTCAATGATAAGAAAGTTACCCATGCAATCCCAGTCGATCTGGGACACACTGTATGTAATTGCTTCATATGTGCCATTGGGATTTAAAGTATAATTAAATCGTAACACAAATTAAAACTTGATATCGAGTCCCAAACTTTCATTTTTATCTGTTAACACACAAAAAATAAGCACACACATAATGAAATTCCACTAAATAACTTACAAACAAAATCTGATGCTTCCCGGATAGTTACATTGGACATGTACACTTACGATCATTGAAAATGAACAGGGTTATGCATGTCAAATTGACTTAACCGACGTTTTGCAATTGCGTGCAACGTTATTTTATTATTACGATGAGGAGAGAGTGAGGACAACACGATTCTGCTTTAAAGACAAGGGAAATTCAGAAAACGTATATGAACTACTGCAATGTTTGTTGCATAGCCCTGTTCATTTTCAATGATTCTTTGTGTACCTTAGGCTTTGATTAAATTTGCCAGTTTTTAATAAATATTAGGTAGTTGCTTTCAAAATATCCACTATTAATGCCCAATCAGCTACTGCCGATGTACTCTGAAATAAAATTTAAATAAAACACACAGTGATTCTAAAATACCAACAAATTACCTTGGCTGTGAACCGTCCTTTTAGCGTTGCTCATTATTCTACACTGTAGCCTTTCTTTTCTTTAACTTTTGGTAAGAATTTTTTTTGTAACCACTTGGAAAAATGCTTGTTATTCATATCGTCATGGTAGTCCCCAGTCTTAAGGCCCGATTTAAAAATAATTAGCCCATTCGAAACAAAACCTATTTTACCGCCAGCATGCACAATAATTAAGTGGTCTGTTTTCTGAATCAGCACTTGTCGTACAGCTCATTCAAACCTATAAACAATTTTCAATCTTAAACTTGGACACTTGTACTTACAGTTGCAATAAAATGCTGTAGCTCTGACACAAAAACGCAATGATATTTTCAGGTTGGTTTGTAGCCTTACTTCTGACAAGTTGTAACCACCGTTCTTCCTAGAGGTAGTAAAGTCCACTTGCAAAAAGTTTATAACCATATTTTTGTACAAAGCTCCGAATTTAGGTTATTTGCAGATTTAATATTTATGTGTACATAGTACAAACATTCCTGTGTAATGTAAAAAATGTGTGTAGGCCCTAACAAGAGCATTAATTGTTCTCTCCTTCCATATTACTGGCTCTTAGAAAATATCAAGACCACGCCCAAAATTGTAACTACACATAGACCACGCGCATACATGTTTGACCTTGGGAATTGTTCTGCTTTATTATAGAGTTATGATATGATGCTTACATTAATGCTGTGGTAATATGGGTGCAATGATAATTATTTGGTCATTTAATTTTTGAATTGGCTGCAGAGAAGATCGAGTAGAGAAAATTAATTTTGTTAGTGATTGTGTTTTGAAGAAAGTTGAAGAAAAGTTATAAATATGGTAAGTACCTACATACATATCAATTATATATCAATCAATACACAGATAGTTACCTACATATTCTTAAATTGTATTAAGTAATAAAATTGTTCTAGAACAGAAAAACGAAAAGGCTGACGGGTTTTCCGTATCGAAAACAAAGTCTACAAAAAAAAGAAGAAAAGAAAAAACTGGCCAATACTTTAGAAAAATATTTGAAGCCAGAAAATGTGTCAGCGGAAGCATTAGACAATCTCTAGTTCTCTTTCCGGGCCACTTAATGAGCCGTGCGTCCAAGAAGTCGAAATGGAAATTATGAGGGAAGATTCCGAATCTGGGGAAGAGAAGGTGACTTCATCTGACTCGGAGTCTCCAAAACCAGAGAGAAGAGAAGTTAGTGACGCTGAAGAAGCCAGCACGTCATCCTCATCAAGGCTTTCTGAACTAAAGAAATTTGGCTGCTCATCAGATTCACAGCAGTCGCAGCAGGACACAGCAACCTCAGATGATCCTGGAGAGTGGGCTCAGATAATATCAACAACAAACGCAATTTAATTTCCCAACTAATGAGAATGGTCGAAGGTTTTCGAAAAAATATTTCTACCGTTCTCTTCCAAATGGAGAAGAATTAATAGACTGTGGTTAGTTTATTCAATAAAAAATAATGCAGTTTATTGCTTTTGTTGTACAATATTTGGCAAAAGGAAGGTGTTTCTGACTGGCAGCATTTGTCACTATTGATTTCAAGGCATGAAAAAAGTGATACTCACAATGCAAATGTTAAAAATCAGTTAGAACTTATAAAATTGTTATCAAAAGAACAAACTGTAAACCAGACGCAACTACGTTTGTTGAATACAGAAGCAAAGCACTGGCATGCTGTGATTGAGAGAATAATTTTAATAATACAATATTTGTCACGACAGTGTCTTGCTTTACGCGGGAAATCTAATAAATTATTTGAAAGCAATAACGGTAATTTTTTAAAAGCTGTTGAGATGATCTCAAAATTTGATTCTGTTACGTCAGAACATGTGCTTCGGACTCAAAAGTCACAAAAAGATGAAACACGAATGGTAAATTATTTAGGGAACAAAATTCAGAATGAAATAATAGACGTCATTGGTAACAAAATTAGAAATAATATTTTGGATTTAATTAGAAAATGTAAATACTATTCTATCATTCTTGACTGTACACCGGATATTAGTCATATCGAACAAATGACTATAATTTTTAGATTTGCAATGTTGAATGAGTCTTAAAAAAAAAATTGAAATACGCGAGCATTTTATAGAATTTTGTCCTATTAATGATTCAACTGGAGTGGGTTTAAGTGAATTTTTAATGAATTTACTTTCAAAGTTGAATTTAAATATTTACGACATGCGTGGCCAAGGGTACGATAATGGGGCAAATATGCGCGGCAAACATAATGGTTTGCAAAAAAAATTTTAGAAATAAATCCGCGAGCATTTTTTGTGCCGTGCACAATCCATACATTAAATTTAGTAGTGAACGATGCTGCTAAAGTTTCTTTTGAGACTTCTGGTTATTTTGATATAGTTCAAGAATTATTTGCTTTTTTTCTGCTTCGGTAAAAAGATGGTCAATTCTGAAAAAACACACAACAAATTTAAATTTAAAACCACTTAGTGATACACGGTGGTCTAGTAGAATAGACGCTGTGAAGCCCCTGCGTTACCAAATTGGGCAAATATATGATGCATTGGTAGAAGTAATTGAAGATCGTTTATCCGTACAAGACCACAGTGCTTCACATCAAACCAAATCTTTGGCATTAAAAATTCAGAGTTATAAATTTTTGTGCTCAACAATTATTTGGTACAATATTTTAATCAAAATTAATGTTTTGAGCACGATGATGCAAAATCCTAATATAAATATAAAAACTTGCTTAGAGCATTTTAAAAATTTGTTAGATTTTTTCTTAGCTCTTCGATCAGATGAAGAATTCAATAATGTTCTTACTGACGCTAATACACTTGCGGATGAACTCGGTATTGAACCTAATTTCCCAGCTGTTCAGTCTGTTAGACCACGAAGAAAACCCAGACAATTTGATTATGAACACAGTGATGAACCAATTATTGATCCAAAAAATTATTATAAAGTTAACGTTTATTGTAATATATTAGATCAAACTTTATCGTCTTTAAGAGACATATTTGAGGGAATAACAAGATATGATACTATGTTTGGATTTCTCTATAATATGTTTGATTTAACGGAAAACGAGCTATTACAATGTTGTAAAGATTTACATCTTCATCTAACTGATGATTCTACAAAGGAATCAGATGTAGATGGAATAGAATTCTTTGAAGAGATAAAATCTTTAAAATTACACCTTAAATCTGCTTCAGCTGAAAAGCATCAGTTAGAGCCCCAGTCCATTCTTGAATATATTTTTGAAAATCAGCTCGTGGCATCATTTCCAAATATGTCAATAGCTCTTAGAATATTACTCACGTTACCAGTTTCAGTTGCGTCTGGTGAGAATTCTTTCTCCAAACTAAAAATTATTAAAAATTATATGCGATCCACAATGTCACAAAACAGATTAAATAATCTGTCTATAATAGCAATAGAAAGCGACAGGATGGATTCCCTCGATTTAGAATTAGTAATTAAAGAATTTGCGGAGAAAAAAGCTAGGAAAGTTGCTTTTTTATAATTTTCTAAAATTTTGTTGTTTTTTTATTAATTTTATTCCACTATTTTTTTGTAATAAAATTTCTGTTTTTCACTTAAATTAATATGATTTGTTACAGTTAAACTAGGTATGTACTACATAAAATTTATATTTTACAACAAAAATGTAAATTTTGGAGCGGCAAATTTGGCTCTGCACACAGGCGGCCATTGATGCTGGCGCGGTCCTGCTCATACCGATAATTAATTTAATCGCATTTACAAAGTACATATTCAAAAACATTTCTTAATTGTATTTACTTAGGTTCTTAATATTTAAAATAATGTTTTATTAAATATCACTATTTTAAATAAATAGAGCAATATAATTAATTCCCAATTTTATTGCAATTTGTCATCTCAATCTTATTTCTCAATTTGCAGAACAATTCTACTGGTATTAAATTACCTAATAATTATTTTATATAACAAGAATCCCGAGAGCGCAGCACGAGGGATTTTGGGGCGGAAAATTTACTAGATATATTTCTTCAGAGCAAAACATTCTGACAGAAAATCGTCAAAAATTATTCAGGCTAGTTTACATGCACGCGGGATGTTCGGCGTGATTATTTCCTGAATAAATAGATAAAATTCAGTTGGTGAAGCACCTTTAATAACCATGTTAAAATTATGCACAAGCGATTAAATTTTTGACACATATTTAACCGCGGTTAAATTTTGACGTTTGATTTTTTTTTCATTATTGAACTGACAGAAACCATAGTGATTACGCATTATTGTGGCTATGAAGGAAATAATCTTAAATAATTTTATTCAATTTTGCCGTATAAAGTGACCGTTATTTGTTTCTGGCCTGCCCATAAAAGTTGATGTTTTATAAACAGTCATTTAAAATTTATATTCCGCTAGCGATTTTAAATGATTATTCCGCTAGCGCTTTAAAAATGTCAAATAAATGTCAACCAAAATAAATCAATAATTTATCAAAAAATTATACATAAGTACATTACAATTTTCAAATTGTGTTTACTGGACTATTTTGTATCTTTTTTTGTATATTTTAGGCTGTCAAAGGACTTATGTCCTCAGCCTTTATCCAAATATAATAATAATAATAATAATAATAACTAAATTAACAAAACGACGTCCACGTCGTCAATTTTCATTTTGACCAGTTCTTCAATGCGACAACCGCCAGCAATACTCATAACCTCATAAGTATAGTCTGCAATGTAATTTTACAATTAAAAAGCAAGAAATGGATCAATAATGCTAACCTTTGCAAGTAAATACTTTTCGTCCGGTGAAGTACGAATGAACCTCAAAATTACGTCGCGGCTACGAACTTTTGACTTATAGGGCTTAAAGCCTCTTGCGTTTTGTTTGGAAAATATTAAGTTACTTGCTCCACACAATTCAAATTTAATTAAAACGATTTTCTTACCATATATGAATCTGGGCAGTAAATGTACATATACAGTGTGTCCCAGATTGAGTGCGATTGCATAGGTAACTTTTTTATCATTGAAGATGGAGATTTGGTTAAATGGGCAATGTTTGCAGTTTCATATGCTGATTTAATATCGGTTTGAAAAAGTTCAAAATGTCGAACCAGTCAAAAGTTATTAGAAAAAAACTAAAAACTGTCATTTTCTTGTATGTCATATATCTTTGTAAGCATAAGAGATGCGAAAAAAAGTTTTCGCTGTTTTCGATGAGACTAATTTAAAATTGGTGTCAAACAAAAATTCAAGATGGCTGCTTTTGAGGTACTCGTATCAACTTCCTTAAGTTATATGGGCGCCATATTTGATTTTTAGGTTACTGAATAGAATGTTTTATTCTCTTTTCAACGATGTAAGATAAATTATGATTGAATAAAAAATACCAGTACAATTATAGCTATTAACATATCTAGGAATGTTATGAGTATCATAACTGCCGCAGATGTTGTATTGAAATCCGAGCTCGTAGAGCGAGGATTTTAAAACATCTGAGGCTGTTATGATTCATAACATCCGTGATTTGTTCAATAGTTTATCGGTTGCTGTATGGTTATGTTTGCCATGTACGGTAATGGACTATTACCGTACAGATCAGTTATGATTTAGTTACCAGCCTACTTTTGTATATGTAAACAAGGGATTAATATCCTGCAACCGATAAATTGTTTTTACATTTGAATCAAGTAGGCTTACATAGATAAAAAAAACAAAAAACACTTATTTAAAAACAAAACATGATCCTGATAATCACATGAAATGATCAAAATGCTGGCGATTGTTAGCTAAACATAGTTGACACCATTTGACGACACGACGGATTACTTTACGCAAACTTTCTTATTGTTTTTCATCATGGCTGCTTACCTACTTGATTATACATTTAAAAAGTAATAGCACGATGGTTTTTGTGGTTCGAGTACTTAGTACTTAATTAACATGTTAGTATAGGCCATTCACTAAACACAAAAACATTGACTATTTCTTTAAGTTGGCATGTACAGTCGTGTGCAGATAAATCTGGGACAGTGTTTTTTTCACATGCAGATTCAGTTAAGAATTTGAAGAATATTTCCATGGATTTCCTCTTATCAGAGAGAGTTACGGGTTTCAGTGCCTATTAAAGTTTAATGTAACTCTTTCTGATAGCAGGAAATCCATGGAGATATTCTTCAATTCTTAACTGAATCTGCATGTGAAAAAAACACTGTCCCAGATTTATTTGCACACGACTGTACATACAATTTTTTTGCAAGGAATTCTGTATTTTTGTTTCCACACCTGCATAAAGGCGACTTTGAATTTAAACATGACAGTCAATGACAATTAATAAATCTCATTATTTCAGTGTCAAAGTCCATATTATTCTAGAAATTCTTGCCTGAACTTTTATAAAAAGTAATAAAAATACTTAGTAATAAACGCTACATCAATAGTATCCAACAGAGTATTTGTTTAACATCCTTAAAAGTAGTTGAGTTATAACATTTATGACAGTTGATAAATAAATGTCATACCCCTAACCTATTTGTTTTAGTAACTTTTTGTAAGTACATTCCTAGACTAAGATGAATTTTGGAAGTACACTCATGAAATTATAGAAATCAAAGGCCACTTTGTGTTTTTATGTTTACTGAACAGACTATTAAGTATTATAGGAATTACATACAAAGGTTTTCTAAAATAAATTTCACCTAATTTTCTTTTGATCCATGTAAGGCTACTTGATTAAAATGTAAAAACAATTAATTTTACTGGTATTTTTTAGTCAATCATATGTTATCTTACATCGTTGAAAAGAGAATAAAAACTTTTATTTAGTAACCTAAAAATCAAATATTACTTTTTTTCGTATCTCTTATACTGACAAAGATATTTGACATACAAGAAAATGACAGTTTTTAGGTTTTTCTAATAACTTTTGACTGGTTCGACATTTTGAAATTTTTCAAACAGATATTAAATCAGCATATGAAACTGCAAAACATTGCCCATTTAACCAAATCTCCATCTTCAATGATAAGAAAGTTAGCCATGCAATCCCACTCGATCTGGGACACACTGTATGTAATTGCTTCATATGTACCATTGGGATTTAAAGTATAATTAAATCGTAACACAAATTCCCTAATCTTTTGATCGAAAAAATCTTGATTCACTATGCGATCGAGTCCCAAACTTTCATTTTTATCTGTTAACACACAAAAAATAACCACACATAATGAAATTCCACTAAATAACTTACAAACAAAATCTGATGCTTCTCGTATAGTTACATTAGACATGAACCTTAGGCTTTGATTAAATTTTCCAGTTTTTAATAAATATTCGGTAGTTTCTTTCAAAATATCCACTATTAATGCCCAATCAGCTACTGCGATGCACTCTGAAATAAAATTTAAATAAAACACCATATAGTGATTCTAAAATACCAACATATACCTGGTATCTGGGGCAACCATAAGAAGCCCAGATCCTGCTCCAGGACCGAATAAAGTAATGGAATTTCGATCGCCATTGAATTATTCCAAATTTTCACACACCCATTTTAATGTCATTGCTTTATCAAGAATACCATAGTTCCCAGGTGAATTAACATCGCCTGTACTAAGAAGACCTACAAGAAAAGTTATGTGCATATTGCGAGAACAATTTAGCTTTACGATTACCTAACGCTCCTAGTCCACAACTTTGTAAAACGTAGCCAAAATGTGTCCTGGAAATAAATTAGAAGCTCCTCTAACAAAATCACCACCATGTATATAAACCATTACAGGATATGGACAACCATAGCGTACTAACATTAGGACTGCGCTCGACTATGGCAAGGATCTGCAATGAAATAAGAATAAATACCGCTTATTCACTTCCATAACAGCATGAATTACCTGCTCGTTGTTTGATTTTGCTGGGCGAATTTAATATTCTTCCCCTTGTTATAATCTCTAGCTGTCGCAAACAGCTGTCGATTTAACGACGTAGAATAAGCGATGACAAGCATCAACTAATTTCAACCTGAACTAAAAAAGCGTCTTGCTTGCTTGTAAAAGGCGTAATTAATAATTACAAATCTGAAAATTTGTAGGTTATGTAACGTGAACTGGAAAGCGTATGTTATACGTTTATCAGCTTTGGAAACAACTCTGAACTGCTCCCGTGTATAGATAAAATTAGGAAGTGGAAAACAATGAAACAATCTATGAATGAAGTTCTTGCTAGATAAATTTACCTCTATTCTGCGTTTCATCACCCGATCATAGCGACTTTTTTAAGTTTGCTTGCTTAATGCTGCAGATCAGTAACCAAGGTGTTGCGAAGGTATCTAATCTGGGTTATCTGTATCCTTAAGTTGTGTTGGTTTGCCTAAATAAATTCGTTCGCTCTAGCAGTCAAGCCATCGTAATTTCTGAATTGGAAAATTTACTTGCCTGTTATAAAATGTCTTGAACAAATACCATAGTTAATTTTTACTTGTGTCAAATCAGTCCTTTTGAGGGCAGCAATCCACTTTTTTCTCTTCAAACTACGTAATTCATCTATTTTTCCATTATTTGTGAGCTTAGATGGAATTCTATAGCAGGTTATGGCGTCAACAATAATGTCAACCGTCACAGCCTCCTTGTGCGTGTAACAGTGTTGTCAGAGGTCCTCAAAAAATTGTACCACGCGGCATTATTACAATGATTAACAGAAACAAACATAACACTAAACACTATGTAGTATTAATGTTTATTTATAAAGCTGGTATGACACGATAATAAACTTCTGCGAAAATTTATTTTCTTGCTTCACTTGCAGTTTATCCTTTCTTGAGATTTGGTATTAAATGAGGATACTGTACGAAATAAATAAGATTGAGGCCGGATTTTGTCTACCAATTCCACTTTGCCTGGCTGATCTGCTAATTAATTTTTGAGAGTTTCGTCTAATAAATGAAGATAAAAATGGACCAGAAATATTAAAAATGTACTTTTGTACAAACGGTTTCAAAATGTACCAGATTCGTAGAATTGTACCAGGTCTGGCAACGCTGCTGTGCAACCGGCAATATCAAGAACACTCCCAAAGTAGTAACTGCACATAGACCACGCGTCGAAATGTTGTGACCTTGGAAATTTTCTGCATTATTATAGAGGTATAATAACCCAACATCCTGGAGCTGGTATTAACCAAATAGTCGATATGCCTTCCGAAAGTTGACTTTTGTCGAAAATTATAACTAAATCGCGAATTTCATTTACAGTGGAAAGATTTGCGTTATTTATATGGTACGTATAATCGATAGGTAATAAATTTCTAGTAAATGTCATAGAACAGCATTTATCGAGATTAAGGAAAAAGCCACTGTTCTCACAGAATTCGACAACTCGATTTAAATCGGCTTGCAGACTGACAGTATCATTGGTACATTTAATTTCTTTAAATATTTTTAAATCGTCAGCATACAATAAGAACTGGGAGTTTTTAAAACAAGACTTTATGTTGTTGATATATATAATAAAAAACAACTGGCCCAGGTGGGACCCCTGTGGCACACCAGAACTTACTGAGTAGCTGTCCGATTCAAAACCATGTACGAATACAAACTGGGATCTATTATTGATGTAGGACTCAATCCATCTCAGGAGGGTGCCACCTACGCCGACCTCAGCAAGACGAGACAGTAAAATATTGTGACTGATTTTATCAAAGGCCTTGCTGAAGTCGGTATAGATCGGATTAACCCGTATCTGATTATCTAAACTGGTATGTAAATTCAGTACAAGTAACTAAGTTAGAGTCTAAAGAATGACCTTTAAAAAACCCATGTTGTTCATTATTCATGATATTTTTAACTAGTGCATATAAATATTTATAAATTATTTTTTGAAAAACTTTTCCAACAATTGATAGCTTGCTAATAGGCCTATAGTTTTTAATTCGTTTTTTTGCCACTTTTGAAAATTGGTGAGATAGATGACATTTTCCATTTTTCGGAAAAACTCCAAGTTCTAAGGATTGGTTAAAAATAATTGTTAAAGGAGCGCAAATTGCCAATGCGCATTTTTTAAAGAATATGCATGGTAGCTTATCGGGACAATTTAATACTTCACTTTCGCTTAGCTGGATAAAATTTAAATTAGAGTTATTTATAGAGTTTGGTATGGAGGTATGACTAAAATTGAACCGTTCAGGTTCAAAACCACTCTTAAAATAAGACGCAAACATATTACTAATATTTTTCCTCCCAGAGCAATATTATTTTCGAACTGACCTCTGATGGAATTCTACTTATATGAAGGTTATTAATTGAAGAGAAGCTCCAAAACTTATTAGCATTTGCTGTAATTCCATTTTCCATTGATTCAATAAAACGGTTGAAATCGTTTTTTATGAGATTTTTCGAGCGAGTTCTGAGAGATCTAAATAGGTTGTAATCATTTAGATTTTTATAAGTTACCCACTTTTTGTGTGCTTTGTTTTTATCTTTAATTACTTTTATAGTATTGTTCGAATAATAGTGAGGAAACTTATTATTTTTGTAAAATTTTGGGACGTATTTGTTGACTATAGAATTAATATGTTTATAAAAACTATTAATATTGCTTGATAGACTTTGATTTTTAAATGTGCAAGACCAGCTGATAGCTCGCAATTCGGAATTTATTGATGCGTAGTTTGCTTTTTTAAAGTTGTAAATCATTGGTTGAGATTACGGAATCGATTTTTATGCGAGGGCAGTTCGCAAATGAATTCGACAGTTGGGTGCTGTGGATCTTCTTTTCCAAGAGGATCAAAACACTGCATTAAATGCTCAATTATGGGTTGATTACATAAAATAAGATCAAGCGTTCGATTATTTAAGTTTTTAATATAGTTGAATTGCATTAAATTTAAGACCGCCAAGGTATTTACATTTGAGTGTTTAAGTTCTACGTTGAAGGGCTCAAGGTACTTATTATTATCTATATTGCTATAGCTCACAAGTTGAACTACGCCTTAATTAATGCAATGTCTTAAATGTTAACGATAATTGCTTTTAAATCGAGAGCTCTTATTTTCAGGGTGCGTTCGCCAAAATCTAGTTCTCTATTAATTGAAGTTTTAAAATTGTATTTTAAAAACTCTTTGACTATCAATGACATATAACGTCAAACTTGACTTTTAAAATTCATCAAACCAGGTAATTGACAATTGTATCTTACATTAACACATTTATTATTCAATTCACCTACGTAAGTACAATATCAACTTTGTATTATCACTTTCTTTTATTGACAGTTATTCAAAATGCTTTCTCAACTTATATACACAAACCTCTATAACTGCTCTAGCTTTCACTGCAACATCCAATAAATACCGGATCCTGACGTCGACAGACTGCAACACCTACTGCCCACTTCACAAACAGCAACACCTATGATGGTATGTGAATCTTTTCAACTGCACCAGTCCTGTCAAACCAACTCATCTGCTCCCAAAATCCAGTCCTGATTCCTCCTGAATGTCACTGTCACACGAACTAACTCCTGGTAAGTTGCTATATTATGATGTTCCAAATCTAACTTTGTTCCTTTTTTGCAGATAGTCTGATGTCTCTTGTTATGCTCACAAAATATCCAAATCAAATAATTACTTGTAAAAACCTCTACTAATATCTTGTACGTATGAATAAATCCAAATCTCCTCAACTAATATAACATTCTGTATTCTATATCTCCAATTAACTGTATCTGTATAATCTCTTCATCCACTTGATGTCTCAATAAATTCCATTTTATATTTCTTCTGTTCGACCTCGTAGATTTGTTTAAAGCCCTTTTTTAATTTGTCATTACCAAAACTAACACAAATTAAGGCATAATTTCTATTTTTATTTCACAAAACTGGTTATTTCAAAATTACATGTATGTTTTCATGAGTTGTTTTACAGTAACTAACTAAACAAATTTATATCCCTATTAGATACAATTTTTAGTGCACACTTCCTATATTTTAAAATAATACTATTATAGGATATTCATTCTGATTATTATTAACAAATACATTTGTCTAATGTTACCTTGGTTTGTTCTTTATTAACATTTAATACAACCATTAAGTTTATTTATTTCAATTAATATCGCACTATTAAATGGCTCCTTTCATTGTATCAATTACTTTCATTATTCATATTCTAAATTTTACACCCATCAAGATCTAATTATTGTAACCTTGCAAATTTATTAGTTTTAAATATTTCTTTCCTATGATTTATTTTACTACGTCATGTATCATAACATAAATTCCTCAACTAAAAAAAAGATTTAAATAAACTAGTTTCTTTACAATTACTAAATCCCCTATTTTAAGTTGTACCATTTTTAATATCTTCTTATTTTGCTTCTTTTCGTATCTGTCGTTAATTATTTTCAATCTTCTTCTAACTCTTTCTAACAACTGCATTACTTCAACGTTACTTTGTTCTCTTCTCCATAGTCCAGCTGGAATTATTTGTTGCATAAAGTAATTGGACTAATCTCTGTCGTGGTATTTGGAACATTATTTATAAAACTTTCCACATCTGGCAAATATTGTACCCATTCATTATGATGTTCATATGTGAGTATCCTTAAATATTTAATTACTTCTTTAATGTACCTTTCTGCAATATTACTTTGTGGATGTCTTATACTACAAAAACAAATCTTTATTCCCTTTTCATATAAATTATTCAATAATCTTGCATTTCTAAAATATGTTGCATTATCTGCCAAAATCTTTCTTGGTTTACCTACTTGTTCTTCAAAATTTCCAATTGACATCACATGTTTAGTATTACAGTATTTCGTTGGGTATAGTTTTATAAAGTTAGAAAATGCATCTACCATAATCAAAATATGCTTGTACCCATATTGTCCTGTAAGTAGATTTGATAAGTTATCAATAGCTACTAGTTCCATCGGTTCGTTTACCCTAATACTTTTAACAATATTCTGATTTCTAAAATTCTTTTCCTTTGCAAATTGACAAATTTGACAGGTTTGTATTAATTGTTTAATTAATCTGATATCATTTTTCGTATAAAAACATTCCCTAAACATTAACCAAGTTTTCCTTGTCCCACAATGTCCAAATATTGTATGAATTTCCTCAAAAACTTCTAACATAGCTTCTTTATTCAAAACTATCAATTCTTTATTTTCTATGACCTTTACTAATAAATTTTCTTTAATTTGATACCTTTTATAATTGTTATCTTAACTTTGTAATACTAAAGTTTTTAATTCTTGAATGTCTTCCACTGTCTGTTTAATTAGAATCTTTTGTTTTGATAATCTTTCTTCCTTATACATTTTCTCAATTCCAATTAAGATTTGTTTTGGTTTCTCATAATTAGGTACATCCTTTCTACTTAAGAAATCTGCAACTATATTTGACTTTCCTGGCCTATGTTTAATATCAAATTCATATTGTTGTAAATACAATGCCCATCTGTATAACCTATCATTATGAAAAGTTTTATTTTTCAAAAACGAAATTGCTGAATTATCCGTTTCAATATGAAATTTGTTCCCTGTTAAATAAAATTTTAGTTTATCAATCGGAAATATGATTGCCAACATTTCTTTCTCAGCTATGGCATATCCAATTTCATACCCTTTTAATATTCTTGAAATAAAACATACTGATACTTCTATCCCATCTTGTATTTGTATTAGTTCTGCTGCAATTGCTTGATCAGATGCGTCTGTAGAAGTATAAACTTTTTTTCAAAGTTCGGATATTTCAGTAATAACCCTTCATGAAACCTCTGTTTGATAGTATTCAATGCGTTTTCTCTTTCTTCATTCCATGACCATTTAACATCCTTTCTTAATAATTGTACTAAAGATAACGTCAACTCTGAGGAGTTACTTATAAACCTTTTATAGTAATTGAAAACACTTAATAACCTTCTTAATTTTTTAAAATTCGATGGACGAGGTAAATTCTTAATTTCCGCAAGACGTTTCTCATTTATGGTTACTCCATTTTTACTTATCTCGTATCCCAAATACGTTACTTTTTCCTGAATAAATTCACATTTTGATATGTTCAATTTTAATCCATTTTTATTTAATGTTTCAATTATAATTGCTAAGTGTTTTAAATGTTGTTCGTTTTCAGAAAACAATAAGATATCATCAACGTACTGCACACAAAAGTCTTCAACTTGGTTTAATATCAAGACGTTGATAACCCAAATGGTACCACTTTAAATTGAAAAATCTCCCCATCAATACTGAATCCTGTGTATTTTCTCGACTCTTCATGTAATGGAATAAGCCAAAACGAGTTTTTCAAATCTAATTTCGTAAGTATTTGTTTATTCCAAATTCTACTTAATAATCCATCTATAGTTTGTGGAGATTCGTATTGTGGTTTTGTTATTTGATTAATTCTGCGTGCATCCAAACATAAACGAAGAGAACCATCCCGTTTTTTAACTACCACTAAAGGATTAATACAATTACTCTTTGAAGTTTCTATTACTCCATCTGTTACCATTTTATGTATTTCCTTCTTAACCTGCCCTCTTAATGCATATGGTATAGGAAAAGATTTGCTATTAAAACTTTTTGATTCGTCAACCTGTAACTTATGAATGTATTTCTTTGCTTGACCTACTTCTTCATTAATAATCTGTTTATTTCTATAAATTATTTGTAATATTTGGCCTTCAAATTGTTTATTCTTCTCACCTATTTTTAATTGATTCAGCAATAATCCCTTATTATCATATTTATTTTCTATATCGTCTATTATATTATTATTAATAATTATACCTTCTTTATGTTTCATCATGTCTCCAATTGCATCTAATTGGCAACACTTATCTTCTTGGCTGACTCTACTGGTACAGATCCAAGATTTAGTTAACCCCTTTAAATGAATACACCTTTGTGCTCCATCAATATTTATGCCCAACTGCTGAATAATGCCAATTCCTAACACCACATCCACGCTTAGGCCTTTTACTATAAACAATCTAACAACACCTTCCCATTGATTGATACTTATTTTAACATTTAACATTCGGTTTGCTGTTGATATTTTTCTTTTGGTAGCAGACAGCACATCTATTTTATTTACTTTTATAATATTCTTATATAGGACATGTAAATTATCTAAAATTACCTTTTCATTTTTAGTAAAACTTTTGATACCATTAATCATATAACATTATGTTCGATATTGCACTTTATTGGATTAACACCAGGTGAAATTGCTCTGCTGTCGAATTATTTGAGTAATCGAACACAAAGCGTTAGATTGCCTGATCAGATGTCTCGATGTTTGTATGTTGCTTCGGGTGTGCCGCAGGGGTCTATCCTTAGCCCGTTATTATTTACTATCTACACCAGTGATTTTATTAAATGTATAAATAACTGTAATGTTTACATGTACGCCGATGATACACAACTCCTCTGTTCTTTTGATCCAGACAATCTGCAAAATGCGCTTGAGTGCATTAATGGTGATTTAGAAAATATTGCTACAGCTGCTTTGAAACATTCGCTGTTTTTAAATCCTTCAAAATCTGCTGCTCTTTTGTTTGGAAGGAAAAATGATTGTTCGCATGGAAAAAGTTTGATTAACCTAATTATTAATGGTTCAGAAATATCCATAGTGGATAAATGTAAAAACCTTGGTTTAATTATCTATAATAACTTTCGATACAAAGAACAAGTGAGTGTGTGTATTCGGCGTGCATATGCAAATTTAAAACTTTTTTATCCTCATAGATTCTCTTTATCAGTCAACACCAAAACTATTTTACGTAATTCATTAGTTTTGTCTCAGTTACCCTACTGCCTTCCAGTTTATAGACCCTGTCTTGATGTTCTAGATCAAGCTCGTTTACAAAGAGTTCAAAATTCCTGTTTGCGGTATATCTTTGGTATCCGCAAATTTGAACATATTTCACACAAGTTGAAAGATTTAATGTGGCTAAATATGAGAAATCGTTATATTATTTTTTCGGTTTATTTATTTCACAAGATTATTCTGGAAAAAAATCCGCCTTACACAGACGAATATCCTTCCGAACCGATGTTCATAACATAAATATCAGGAACAAGGACCTCATCACTCCTCCTATACACAAAACAGCTATCTTTCAGAGATCTTTTACGTATAGTATTTATAAATTATATAACTCTGTTCCTGTCGAATTCAAAAGCTTGAAACCTCAATTATTTAAAAAGCGTATGTATTGCCTTCTATTGGAGAGTCAATCAATTTAGTGGAGCAGTTATCAGTGCTATCTATGGGAATGTTTTGATGGAATGAATTTCTTTTTATATTTTTTTTTAATTTATAAAACATGTATATGTTCATTAATCTCGTTTTTTTTGTTATACTTCATTACGGTTCTCAACTTTCAATATTTTTTAAAAACTTATTTCAAGGTTTAAGTGGTAGACCGGACGATGGAATTACCATCGAACCGAACTTCTCCTTGCGATTTTCCTTTTTTGAAATTTTCAATTTTATTTTATTTTATGCTTGTAGTTGAAAAGGAAAATAAAGACAATATTTATTTATTTATTTATTTATTAAGGAAGCCATAGCTTCACTATCTATCAAAGCTAAATAGTCAATATTATTTAAATTAACTTTTAAAAATGGTAATGTTGAAATCTGTTTTGCTTCTTCTTCCTCTTCCAGTAAAAATTCTCCATTATTTTCGTAACTATTGTTAAAATATGTGTGGTTCTTCTTTAAACTATTTAAAATTGATGTTTTTTTTTATCTTCTGAGGAATCTTCCAAAGCCTCAGCTTCTTCTATGTGATTTTCTCGCATATATTTTCCTCTGTCGTATATTGTATTTATGTATTGACACCTAGGATATTTACTTGTTCCGTCCTCTTGATACATTCTTTCCTTATTTTTGGCCTCAATTATGGTATTGTATCTTTTCCTATCCTGGTTATTGTATTCTGTTCTATACTGGTAGTTTCTTCCTTGGTTATCATTGTTATACCTATTATTCCTTCATCTGTCCAAATTCCTATTATAATTGTCATTAAAATTCCTCTCTCCCGTTCTAAAATTATAATTATTATAACGGCCAAAATTAAATTTATTTTGTTGTGTTTCCTCATATTTCCGTTTACTAAAATTTTGAAAATTTTGATTTTCTCTCCTGTTACTTTCTCTATTATTATTTCCAATAGCCATGTCATAGTTCCTGACTATTTCTAAAAAGTCTTTCAATGTTTTAATATTTTGTACAGCTACTGCTCTAGTAATTTCACTTTTTAAATGTCTGGACAAATGTAGGATGCTGTCTTATTCAGCTAACGTTAGTCTCAAATGTTGAACTCTATTGAATTTTTGTATCACATACATTTCACATGTGCTACCTCTTTCCCAATATCTACCGGTTGTTAACTGAGTTCTCACTAGAGCTTGATGTGCATTGCTCCAGTATTGATCTATGAATAACTTTCTAAATTCATCGAAATTCTTATATTTTTGTTTAACAATACTCTGTCATGTATCTGCATAATTTCTTAACGTCATGTTAATTACTTGTAACCTTTTATTCTCATCATGTGTCGACTTCATGATATCATCTAATTTTACAAGATAACTCATAGGTTGTTCTCCAGGTCTTTCTTCAAATATTGGCAACATGTCTGTTTGTATTCCAATACAATTACTTCTTTGGTTACTGTTTAACATTTCCGTTACATCTTGTATTCTTTTCAATGTATCTTGTACCTCTTTAATCTTTGTTGAATGATTTTCTGTTAACACATTAACTCTGCTTACACTGTCATTAATTTCTTCTTGCATCTCAGTTCGATTTTTATCTACCTTATCATCAATCAATTTTATTTTCTTCTGCACATCCGTGTTCTGACTTTGCATATCTCCTATTTTTCCTTCCAACTCTTCGTTATTTTTTACTAACTTATCTTCCATGATTTTTGTTATATTTGTTTCTAACTGTCTGCATTCTTCCTGCCTCTCCCTTCTCACATCATTTTCAACTTCATCCTTATAACTTTCTAATGTTATACAAATATTTTCTATTTGTGCTTGCAATTCTTGTTTATTCTGAAGTTGTATTTTATTAAAATCTTCTTTTTACTCCTTCATTGTCTCTTCCATCTTATCTGCTTGTTCTTTTTGTTCTTGTACTTTCACTTCAGTGCTCTGAATTGCGTTTCGTAACCTACCTTCCCTTTCCTCTGGATCGTTCTTACTTTTTTCTGCAGTTCCTTCAATTGCTGCTTGCAACCTACCTTTCCTTTCCTCAATTGACTGTTGCAATCTTCTTTCTCTCTCCTCAGCCTCCTTCTTACTTTCCTCTGCCTTTTCCTAATTGACTGTTGCAATTCCTTTTTCAACTATTTTGTAGTTCTTTCTATTGTTGCTTGAAACCTATTTTCCCTTTCTTCTGCATTCTTCTCAGTTGCTTGTAAATCCTTCCTCAACTCTGCTGCATTTTTCTCTGCAGTTTTCTCCATCAACTGTTGCATTCTTGCCATCATCTCCATTAACTTGTCCATATCGATATTTGGTTTTCTTGTTGATTCTTGCGGAATCCTTACCTGATCACCTTGAACACCTACCTCTTGCTGTATTTCTTCTACTTCAACTTCAACACCACTCGTTACTACTTCCATTTCTTCTTGTTCTACGTCTCTTTCCTCTTCAGTCTTCTTGCTTTGTATATTGAATTGTAAATCTCTATATTTAGTTGACCAAATAAACCTTTATAAAATTGCTTTAGTTATTCTTATTGATTGTTACTCTATTCTTCTCAATAGAATTCAATTATGATACGTTTTTTAAATTATGATTGTATTAGTTTTATTCTGTTTTTGTAAATTAAGAAACAGGATTAATTCACCTTTGTTAATAACAAATTAACCATAAACTTGGTTTATCAGTTACAATTAAATCTGTTTATTTTTATTTTCCCTTGTGTTTGAAATGTCAATAACCCCACATGTTATATTAAAACAAGCAACGTATGTTATTTTTAACTTTCACAAGCCCCACGTTTGGACGCCAAAAATTGTGCTATAGCTCATTAGTTGAACTATGCCTTAATTAATACAATGTCTTAAATGTTAAACGATAATTGATTTTAAATCGAGAGCTCTTATTTTCAGGGTGGGTTCGCCAAAATCTAGTTCTCTATTAATTAAAGTTTTAAAATTGTATTTTCAAAAATCTTTGACTATCAATGACATATAACGTCAAACTTGACTTTTAAAATTCATCAAACCAGGTAATTGACAATTGTATCTTACATTAACACATTTATTATTCAATTTACCTACGTAAGTATCAATTTTATATTATCACTTTTATTGACAGTTATTCAAAATGCTTTCTCACCTTATCTACACAAACCTTTATAACTGCTCTAGCTTTCACTGCACCATCCAATAAATACCGGATTATGACGTCGACAGACTGCAACACCTACTGCCCACTTCACAAACAGCAACACCTATGATGGTCAGTGAATCTTTTCAACTGCATCCGTACTGTCAAACCAACTCCTCTGCTCCCAAAATCCAGTCCTGATTCCTCCTGAATGTCACTGCCACACGAACTAACTCCTGGTAAGTTGCTATATTATGATGTTCCAAATCTAACTTTGTTCCCTTTTTGCAGATAGTCTGATGTCTCTTGTTATACTCACAAAATATTCAAATCAAATAATAACTTGTAAAAACCTCTACTAATATCTTGTACGTATGAATAAATCCAAATCTCCTCAACTAATATAACATTCTGTATTCTATATCTCCAATTAACTGTATCTGTATAATCTCTTCATCCACCTGTTCGACCTCGTAGATTTGTTTCAAGCCCTTTTTTAATTTGTCATTACCAAAACCAACACAAATTAAGTCATAATTTCTATTTTTATTTCACAAAACTGGTTATTTCAAAATTACATGTATGTTTTCATGAGTTGTTTTACAGTAACTAACTAAACAAATTTCTATCCCCATTAGATACAATTCTTAGTGCACACTTCCTATATTTTAAAATAATACTATTATAGGATATTCATTCTGATTATTATTAACAAATACATTTGTCTAATGTTACCTTGGTTTGTTCTTTATTAACATTTAATACAACCATTAAGTTTATTTATTTCAATTAATATCGCACTATCAAATGGCTCCTTTCATTGTGAGAGAATTCGGCAGTGAAGAATTTTTAGAACCAAGTGGAGTTTGTTTTGTATTTCTTGTTTGATGGTTATTAATTTTGGGTAAGTTATGGAGTACTTTAGCGATTTTTGTAATAGAAAAGTAATAAGTTTGACATGTTTATTTTAAACATTCTTTCATAAAGCATTTTACCGCTAATTTAAAATATCTAAAAATATATAGTGTGTTCCATTTAACAAACCAAAGTCGTGTATTACTACGCAAAAATCCCTTGGGCGGTAGCACTTAGCAACGCCTGTAATTCGTGTTATACGTTTGGCAATACTGAAATATATTGTTGCTGCCACTGTCAGTCGATGTCAAATTCGAGGTTAGCATGTTAGATTTTTTGTTAGTGTGGCACAAACTGACGCAGAACCTAACCTCTAATTTGACATAGACAGAGTCACCAGCAATTCTTTACTAAAATCAAAATGGTTCTTGTTCTTGTTCAGTATACAAAAAAATATACGACACACGGTCGGTAATTGCTAGCTTACATATCTCGCCCAAGAGGGCTCGACCGTGATGTACTAGCTCGATCATAAATGCTTAGCTACCGGCCTAATGTCGTAAGTACCTATTATGAAAATGTATCAGCTGCATAGTAGCATTTAAAACAAAAAATATTTTTTGACATTTCTATTATTAACGAAGTTATGAGCTGTCTAGTGATTTACAAACACCTTATATCTATTCTTATATCTTAGCAAAAAAATTAAATAGAGTTTCAAAAATGTCATTGAAACAGAAACATTCTTGTATAATATTTTTTTATTATTCACTAACGTTTTCTTAAAGAAACGTGAACAGTTGCTTAATTAATTCAAACAATGTAATTACAGAACACCACCCGAAAGGCAAATTGAACGAGAATCAAAATTTGCACGAATAGGTAATACAGAAATATCTTTGCTTCGTCTGTATTTGAAGGAAATTGCTTGTGAATTTACTTTTTATGCTTTCCTCTAAAATCGAATGAAATCTATATATTTAAATCGTAGAACGTTTTCTTACGACACCTATTTTGAGACCTATGATTTTAATCATTCTTTTTTAAATGAAAGCTGCCACTACGTAGATTTGCACAAAAGTCCTAAATTGAAAATAAATAAATAACTTTTAGAGAAAAACCAACATTGCAGCGCGCAGGTTGTGCAGCGGGCAACGGTGCAGCAGTGAAACAAGTAAACTCTTGTAGTCGCACCGGTGTTCTGCTGATTTTTGCTATGGTCCACTGTATATGCAAATGTTTATTTAAAATCAACAGCCTCCTAAATTGCGAGACAAACGTCAAATTGGCAGTGTATTTTTAAGAAAATCGGTATTGCCCAGATGCAATAAGATGTCTTTGTGCTAATTTTTAGTATATGGATTTGATTATTTACACGCTGGTTCTCTGCTTTTTCTGTTACATTCGCTAAGGTTTAAAAACAGATATGAGGTTTTCAAGACGGATATTATTCCACCATTTTATTTGTTCAAGGATGGTGGGATAATTAAAATCCGTTGCAACTTGAAAGCCTACGATCTGTTTTTAGACCTTAGCGAGCATACTGCAAGTATACATGTATTGTTGAAACTTCTTTTGTCGTTGTCCGACGCCTATTTCCATATTCTTCTATCCTCCCATTCCCCTTCGTTTAGGTTTCATTCACTCATCGATTTCGTAATCTCTTCTTTCTAAGTTTTCTTCTGTCTTCCCCTAGCTCTTCTTTTTGTGGTACCTCTGATGTTTCCTTTTTAGGAAGTCTTCCATTTGCCATTACTTAGACGTGGCCATACCATACAAGTATTTTGCTCTAATTGAAACAATAATGGTCATTGGCACTATAAGAGATTTTATAACTGTGAGCTTAAAGCGATGTAATATAGCAGCACCGAAGTTCTTGAAGAGCTAGCCAATATTCCAATAACGTGAGGAAAATATGTCTTATAGGTCTTACATAACAGTTAATATTTTTACTGATGACAATTCTTTATTTCGCTCGATTTTTATCCATGTTTATGAGAGTTAAGCTAACCATCAGCACATGCGCGTACAAGTTGTTAATAAAATTGTTAATAACTGGGAGTCGTATTCACATGGATCACATCAATCGATTATTCAACAATACATTAAACTATTTTAAGATCTTAAAGCTGTTTTGAAACATGCATGCCATGTTAAATTCAACTAATTGCAAAAGATGACATTACACAAATATTTGGTTGTAGTTTATCAATTCTTGAAAAAACATTTAGCATCACAAAATTCTCAACCAAAAATACGAACATTGCATTAAAATCAACAAAAAAATTTATCTTTTTTTCTGGATTTAAAAAGAATATTTTAGTGTGAATACAATATAGTATTAGATAATGACGACGACATTTTATAATTTCCTACGGAATATCTAGAGTCGTTAAATTTATATTCAACATCCTACCCTTAATTCCTCAAGTTCTCCATCCATCGCCAATCTAATCCAATCAGTTTGGGATTTACTAGCCCCTGATCACGAACAAATCAAATCGTTCATTTTCTCAATCATTTCTTCCCTGCTTAATAGCAAATAATAATTCACCCCATGTTTTATCCAACCTCATCATTGCAAACTACAATGCCAATGGACTACATAAACAAAGATCCCTAATTATTGCCTTCCTAGCCAGGCATAAAATAGATATCCTGGTTGTAACTGAAACGCATTTAGCGTTTAAAATACCTCAGTACATTGTGTATGGCCAAGACCGCGCAACCCATTTTGCTTCTGGAGGCGTCGCAATTATAATAAAACGCGCTTTAAGTGCTCATCCATACGAACTACCTACATTAATCAATCTCGAAGCAGTGGCAATTCAGCTAGACCTAAAGAACAGAAATAGAATTAACATTATTGCACTTTATAAACAACCTAAACAGCGACATCACGAATCGGACATTACAACGCTTTTCCAAAGCAACACTCCAATACCGGCTATCGGTGACTTTAATTCGAAGAACATTCTATGGGGCTGTAATAGCAACAACCCAAATGGTAACAGGCTACACACATTTATATCGGATCACGCAATTCAGATATGCACACCGACTGAACCGACATACTATCCCTTCCGGAGAGAACACCGCCCAGATATATTGGACATCTGCCTTCTTAAAAACCTCTGCTCTCCAATATCACAAATAGTTTTAACGGAGCTAGAATATGATCACCTACCGGTCTTAATAACTTTTAACGATTCTCCAATGAGTAATCACCCATTACCTAGACTGATAAATGGTCACCTAAATTGGAATCTTTTTAAAGAAGTGCTGACGCAAACCATAACCTGCCTAACATCGATTGAATTGAATGAAGACATTGATGATGCTATAACCAAACTCAATAATGCAATAATCATAGCAATAAATCAGCCACTACAGTTAAGAAAAAACGTAAAAGGAATTGCATAAATAATAAAAACAAATTGAGACGAATTTGGAGCAGAACAAGAGAACCTCTTATAAAAACTTAATTAAACAGGGCAACTCGAAGTCAAATTTGTCGTAGATACATATAGAATAGACACGTACAGACATTACATCAGTGACTTACAACCCAGGGATCCTACAATGTGGCAAGCGACAAGAAGAATACTAAAACATCATCCCCAAATTCCTGTTATTAAAGTTAATAATCAGATATATGCTTCAGATGAAGAAAAATCCGACCTCTTTGGAAACCAGCTTGAAAATACATTCGTTACACGAACTTCCAATGACAACAAAGAATTTGTTGAGGAAGTTATATCCGAAATAAACACTACTTTCCCAAAGAATCCAGGGTTAATAGTTTCCACTACACCGACGGAAATTATATCTTACATTAACAAACTTCCCATAAAAAAATCTTCTGGACATGACCTTATTCCAAACGTAGTCCTAAAAAATCTTCCATAAAAGCGACAACCTACATCACCATCTTGTTCAATGCTTGTTTAAGAATTGGATACTTCCCAAATACCTGGAAACACGCACACGTGCTTCTCTTTCCTAAACCTGGAAAAAACAATAAAGATCCGAATAATTACCGACCTATTAGTCTTCTTCCTACCATCTCAAAATTATTAGAAAAGGCCATCCTATTTCGACTCACTCAATTTCTAACAGAAAACCAAATACTGCCGACATTTCAATACGGATCCCGAAAAGAGCATTCAACTGTGCAACAATTATCGCGCATATCAGAACTAATTAAAATCGGATTTGAAAAAAAGTTACACACAGCAGCAGTATTTCTTGACATCGCTCAGGCGTTTGACCGCGTTTAGATTGAAGGACTCCCATATACAATGGTTAAGGCTAATGTTCCCGATTATATACTGTGCATCATCAAGTCATTTCTCACAGATCGCACTTTTGTTGCAAGAATTGGCTCTACCTTGTCAACGAGCAGGAAGATTAGTGCTGGGGTTCCACAAGGATCTATACTGGGTCTTATATTATTTAATATATTCCTACACGATTTACCTGAGCCTCCCAACTCCACTGTTGCCATGTATGCTGACGATACAGTTCTATTAACACAACACCACGATATACTCTCAGCAACGCAGCAACTCTAAAATAGCGCCGATCAACTTAGCAACTGGCTCAAAGATGGTGTATTAACATAAACCCCGCTAAATGTGAAACAAATATTTTTACTTTACGAAGACCAATTATACCACCCAACATCATTCTTCTTGGTCAACAAATCGAATGGAACCCAGCAGATAGCACCGTCAAGTACTTGGGAGTTGATTTAGACAAAAAACTTACATGGTCCACTCACATTAATAAGAAATTAAATCAAGGATACGTAAGACTCGGAATGTTGTACCCAATTCTCAACAGAAAATCGACGCTGAAACAGGAGTGTGGTATTCTTATTTATGGATCCATTCTAAGACCGATAATCACGTACGCCTGCCAAGTCTGGGCAGCAGCATCCAATACACAGTTAAAAAATCTGGTGTGATACACGCACACAACTTCCTTTTACAATGATCTTATAATTGGGCAAAAATTTGATTTTAAATTTTTAAGCATTTGTCAACATTTTTAAAAATTACAAATTCTACAAAAACGGTACAAAATAGAGCGTTAGGTGAAGAGACAAATTTTCGCTATAATTTTAAGCTGAATTCAAAAATGTAATAATATACCGGGTGATTTATTTAAAATAGGAGTTAATATAAAAATAGAAAACAAAACAAAAGAAACCCATTTTAGAAGTATTCAACTGGAAAATCACCTATCTCACAAATACACATTAAATATTTAATAAAAATGAGAAGTTTGAACATCGTTAGAGCCGTTTTTGAAAAAATCGAAAAAAAACTGAAAAATCACAAGAGTAAACACCTACTTCCGGTTATGCGATTTTCTTAAAAAGCTTGCTGTCGCATCCAGATAGTACACAAAACTTATATATGAAGTTTCAACGCCATACCTCTTTTCGTTTTTGAGATATTCTGTTCACAGACAGACACACAGACACACAGACAGACCAATGAAAAAAATATGTTCTTTGGGTTCAGGGGAGTCTAAAATGTGAAGATCTGTTGAAAACTCAATTTCGAATTTTTGGGGTAAATCCAATACTTCCTTTATTGTAAAAGGAAGTAAAAAGCTGCAAACATTTCAGAAAAAAGTACTAAGGATTATCTTCGATGCACCGTGGTACATACGAAATACTCAGCTACATCGAGAAGCCAATCTACCTACAATACAAGAATTCACTAAAGACATTGCTAAAAAGTACTTCCATAACTAAACAAGTGCACTGGTGCGAGAACGTATAACACTGGAAGAAGAGGTATACATACTAGACTCAAAAGAAGACTTCCTCAGGATATACTTCTCTCATCTCAAAGTAGTTCTGACAACAGTGATTAGCTAAAACAGCGTGGCAGTGAGATATAATCAGTGAAACAATCTAGCGAAGTTATATTACAAAACTAAACATTGTAGTAAGGCTATAGCCGTTAATTAATTTTATCTACGACAGCGTGTAAAATTGCCTCTTAGTTGGCAGTTTTAAGTTTGTAAAACGACTGTTTAATAACATGTTTTCATTAGTTTACGTCGCCAATAGTAACGTATTTAAAAGATTTCATTAGACACGTTGTCAGTACCAACGTGTTTTAAAATTTTTAAAACACGCAAAATTACGACCGGTTGCTGGTAATCGTAATTTACATTTAATTTTTTTTTATATTTACCGTGTTTTCTAGATTCTATCGTAGATAAAATATTGTACGATACACATGCGTAAAGTATCTTTAGTCACTCGCGGGGTTTAAAACGCTCGGTCACTAGTGTTTTAACTCTACCCCACTCGTGGCTAAAGAGTAGTTTTACGCACTTGTATCGTAAGTTACTATACTGACACCCTAATATACGTAGTTAGAACAGTCATGTATAGCGAAATAACGCTGAGCTGGCTATACTTATTAAAAAAAAACATACGAGGCTTTCTCAACATGAAATACATTGATACGGCCATTTGAGGTAATTACATACAACTAGTGTTAGTAGATATTTATTTTAACGTTCTTCGTATCCTTGCGAAAATGACAAGGTGAAATAGGAATGGACAAATAATATATTGGTAAAATAAGATTGGAATTCTTCTTCAGATTGTCCAGATTCCCCGATTCCTGTCCTATTCTTTCTTG
The DNA here is from genome assembly GCA_940337035.1 of Agriotes lineatus. NCBI lineage: Eukaryota > Metazoa > Arthropoda > Insecta > Coleoptera > Elateridae > Agriotes > Agriotes lineatus. The sequence goes on from CALNHX010002686.1 coordinate 28,916, forward strand.
GTATCGATTTAGGTTATCTTGTACCTTGGCTTCAGCTTCCTTTATTTTACTGTCAATTTCTTCCTATTTCCTTCGAACTTTTCGTATACAATAATCCCTAACTCCTGTTGCAGCTCTTGTCGTATTTCGTTCTTTGTCGTTGTCCTGAATTCTTCTAATTTTTGTTGTAAATTTCCTATTTCAACTTGCAATTCTTTCCTATTATTCAGCTGTATTCTGTCAAATACTTCTTTCAGCCCCACAATTAAAATTTCTGTGTGCTCACATAACCTACTTTTTCGCTCTTCTGCGCAATTTCTTAACCTCTCTCTTCTGCATCTCTCTTCATTTCCTGCACTGTATTTTCAGAGTCGCTGTGGATTGGTTCTTGCAATCTATGTTTCCATTCTTCTGCCTCCTTCTTCAATTCCTGCACACTGTGCGGTCTTTTCTGCTTCATTGCGAATCTGTAGCTTAAATCTGCTCCTTCTTTTGAGGTTGGCCCTTGTTGTTCCTCGGCCTGATTTCCCTGACGCTGCTCTATTGCTTGTTTTTCACCTATCGTAACCATTTCTTCCGCTTGCTGCTCTTCCTCCTTTCCCTCTTCGGTTTACTTATTCCTTCTTGAACGCAATCGGTTATTTTGATTAATTGTTGATAAATTTTTTGTAAATCAGAGCGCTTCTACTCGTAGACAAATAAATACCCACACTATTAATGTTTTTTTTTAAATAAATTTTGTACCAACAAATATGCTGTAAATAAATTACTGTTGGTCACTGACTCTGTTTGTTTATTTAATTGTTTAAAAAATTAGGAAAATCGACGGGGCCCGACGTTGGATCGACATATAAATGTAATAGTCCTAATAAAGTATATAATAGCTTTTAAATAAAATAATTAATGGCAAGGGATACTACACTTTATAAATTGTATTTGATTTAATTACGAACCTACCTGTCAAACTATTATAATTTATTACCACAAATAAATTGTTTATTGCTCTTCTTATTTTATCTATCCGCAATAAATTCGGGCTAGCTCCGTAGCACATGACACAAACTTGGTTCAGGCTGTAGGTTCATAAAATTAAGAAAAACTTTGAATGACAAATAACTCGTTGTATGCCAATTTAACTCGGGTATTAGGGCAAATGCACAATTTCCATTTGACGTTTAGATAACCTCTAAATTTGACACAGGAACAAAACGATCTGTGGTTGCAAGAAACAGCGTAAATTGAATTTTAAAACACCAAAATGGCAAGGAATCATCAGGTAAATACTAATACTGTGACGTAGCAACTGCGAAACTCGTTTTGTTACTAGTGTGACGTTGGAACCCACGCTCGATTGTTTTTTGTTCTATATCCGGCCAACAGTAGAAAATGCAGCGACATCTTGCACTTTCAAAGGACGCTAACTGAATTTTTTTACACCTCGTGGACAGTCTCTACTTGGAGAACCCCGTGAATTTTGGGGCTGCAGTAAAAGATTCCTGTGAAATCGTACCTTAATCGGAGGCCTCTCGGACGCTGGATACCCTTTTCAATGACGCCACGGGGATTATGCACTTGGGAATGGCTTGTTTGTTGGAATTTCTACATGTATGAGCTCCTGAAAGTCCTCTCTACACGTAGCAGGCACTATCCTTGCTGGGCGATGCTGCTTACGTCAGGAAATGGGCCCCCGAAGTCACTTGCACGTGCACGAATCTTGCTGCTGGGTAAACTGCTTTCCCATCTCTTAACACTTGGCAAATTATACCCACAGGTTCCCTGTACAGTGGTTAATAACTTTAAATACAAATGGTATTAAAAAGGAGTTTTTATTGATAATTTGATGTGATAAATTGACGAGCTCAATCTGGCCACAACATAAATTTTAACAGCTTGTTTAGTTATAATTAACAAAATACTGTCATGTCACTTAGTAACTATATTTTCAATTTTTGCAAAAGAAATTAGGATTGATAACGTGTTTAACCTTATGGACTACAGTTTTGATGTCATGTCTTTGCCTAACTACTAAAATTGTATTTTTCTTTGCTCTGTCTTTTAAATAACTGTTGTTTATAATGCACTGATGCAGTTGGAGTTCATTTCGCGTCTTACTAATTGTCTTTCGATCGGTTGCCTTCCATTTTTCATTACTCATTGCAATAATTATTTTGCTAGCACTGTTTCGTTTACCTTTCAGCTAATTTACCGTTTCCTGGCTTACACTTCTATTTTTTCTGTATTTAACAAATAATTCTGTATCATTTAATTCACATTATGTTGGATATTAATAAGCTCAAATCCGTCACTTATAAATTAAATTGCATTTACCCTTCCGAACATTTATCATATCTGAAACTTTGAACGTAACCGTTCTATAACCTGCTTTATTTCATGCTAAATTTTATCCCTCAAATTATTAGTGTGAGCAGCATCACATCAAGTGCACTTATTAATGTAAAGTACTGATTATCTTGCAATAAATAGAATATTTAATTCTGTGCTCATGTTGACCTCATTCATTTAGTTAATTAGGCATTGCCATGGTCAGTGAACCATTACAATACATACGACAGACTATAATAAAACCTAAAGTATAGCAATTTATTCTAATTACACTAAAGTACATTCTAGTAAAAATGTAATCAATCCTATTGCCAAACCAATGGACCACCAAAGGAACAATCCAGTAAAGTGTTTCAATTTTAAAGCATTTTCAGATTCTTTTTCAATTGTGTTATCTACCTGTACTATATCGCTGAAATATATTTTCTCATGAAACCCACTTTCGATTATTCTTCTGCAAAGTATATTAAAGGTGTGAAGAAAGTAATGACCTTTTTTCCATGCCGATTGTAGCTTCAAGTGGTCGCAGTCCTGTTATTTTATCTACAACATCAACCATAGACCACAATTTAGGGTAAAGCTTTTTTAGAGATGTTTTTCCCATGAAAGTACTGCAATTTCGGTAATTAACGACCTGCAGCAACATATAAGTAGAATTATGAGGAACAATATGAATCCGTTTAGCAATTCTTGCAAATATTGGATTTTCAGCAAGTTCCAACATAACCTCTTGAGTGCGCTCAGTAGCTAATATTGGCTTATCCAAGAAGGAAAATGCCTCGGTTGTACTAATAGTTGGTTCATACATAGGGCGTGTTAGGACACTAATTAATTTTCCCTGAAATTCATTATATATTTCTACGCTGTAGATCAAGTAGCAAAACGCTAGCATCCTTAGTTTTGTATCCTTAGGCAAGCAATTACTTGAACTGTTAAATGTAAAAGTCAAAATAACCAACAAGCATTTGGAAAAACTTCTAAAACTAAAATGTTCTGGAGCGTAATTCGCCGTGCACCACAAAATGAGGGCTGTTAAAACAGCCACCCATATAATCAGAAACCAAGCGGGTTTCTGGAAAACAGCGAATATTCTATTAACGTTCGAAATCTCTCCTGGTTTTGGAAGTACCCAGGTAATGGGATACTGATAAAGAATTTCACTAACATCATACTCTTTGTAATAGCTTTCTGCCCTTTTAAAGAATGGTTGCAAGATAATCGTGTTGCTGTCGCATTTTTCTGGCATGTCATTACTGCTAGATACAATGTAAGAAGTAGTTGCTCCTAACGTTTCTCCAATTAATTTTATAATACTCATGGAGCTTGTATATAGAAACTTTAAGGTGTTATCGTCACTCCTGGTAAAATCATTAGTTGCTATTAGTATTATATTCCAGCCGTGTATTGATTTTAGCGTACTATGGAAGTTATTAGAAGAATTGTGACAAGGAGTCAATAAATCCAATTTACTTTCAGTTTCATATCCTCTAGTTACATCAAAGAGAGTAGTGGTATAAAATTGCAGTAAAGATTTGGAAGTTCTTTGCTGTACAATTAATATGACGTTGATAATATTAAAAACTCGAAGTATTTCAGTTACGTTTTGTAAATTATTTGAGATAATGATTATTAGAAATTTCCCTCGCGGACTTTCGCTTTCGTGCCAAATTGGCTCATTTTTCAACTTCGTTAATGTAGCGTTCAATGAGATATGGTCGTTTGTAAAAATCACATAGTTGGAGTAGTAGTTAGCTGACATATGAATAGGATTACGAAGGGACACGATAATGCGTGGATTTTCTAGTCTTAGTGGAACCTGGAGTTGCGCGTCTTCAAAAATGAATTTTAAGGTGTCCTGGGAGGAAAACAATTTTGTAATAAGGTACTCTAAGCATAATTCTCGTTGATTTATACTTTCCCACAAAAATATAGAACTACGCGAGTCTGATAAGTGAATAAACAGTAGAAAGGAAAAAAGCAGCGACATCGTTTTTAATAGCCTGAAATGTATATCCGCTGTGCCTTTGCAATGCGGTACTAGTGGTGTACAGAACCGAAATTTGTAACTACGACGGAAATTGCATTTTTCTCCTTTTATGTACAATCCGTTGAAACACCATTGAGTTGTTACTACTTAATGTAACACAATCCATTACTGTATAGTTATATTATGCCCTCAAAAACCTATAATTACGTAAGAAAAACCGAATACATAATAATTTTCTGTGGAGTAGAGTATATATATATAGTTTATTCAGTAAACACAAAAACATTATAATTTTTTTGAAGTTGGCATATGCATATAATTATTGTACTGGGAATTCTGTATTTTATTTTACAAATGTTTTCTCCCCTGCATAAAGGCGGGTTTGAATTTAAAAATGACAGTCAATGACAATTAAAATACTCCATAAAAATTCCAGAGTCCTATTTCGGCCCCCAGCTGTAGTAAATCGTTCATATTGTCACTAATGGGTGCCATGAATACTGATAAAATATAATAAAATGCAATGAAAAATCCCCTGAAATCGCAAATGCATTTATTAAACGCTATCTTAATGTAAATTCGGCATCCAATTGCTAAAAGGGGCATAGAAATATTTCTCTTGCAATACTAGTACGTGTAAAACACATCAGAAGTGCACATAAAGTTTCATTATTTCAGTATCAAAGTAGATATTTTTCCAAAAATTTTCACATATAATCTCATAAGAGCATTAATTCTTTCCGGAAATTTTTTGAGTGCGTTCCAACAACGTCGTATTAATTTGCCCGAGCGGGACGCGAGGGCAAATTAGGACGTTGTTGGAATGCACGAAAAATAATTTCCGGATATGAATTAATGCTCGAATGCAGATTCAGTAAGAAAATCGTAACGACACAAACCCTAAAAAGTTGTAATGTCTACCTACAAAACATTTCCAAGAAATTTTGTTGTTGTCTTGGTTATGGCTCGTGAACTAATTTTTCTATTGGTCATTAATGAGTGTCGTACGATTTTCACCTGAAATTTTATAAAATGTAATGAAAATACCTATTAATAGATGCTACGTCAATAGTATCCCACACAGTATTCGTATAATATCCTTAAAAGTAGTTATTCATAACATTTATGACAGATGATAAGTAAATGTCACACCCTTAACCTATTCGTGTTAGTAACTTTTTGAGAGTACATTCCTAGACAAAGATGAATTCAGAAGTACACTCATGAACTTTTGGAAATCAAACGCCACTTTGTGTTTTTATGTTTTCTGAACCGACTATAGTATCTTCAATTTATGATGACTCTGTTTATTGCAGCAGTAGATACTATATCCATTTCTACTTTGGGGTTTATGGCCGCATTTGTCCATCTGATCAGGGTCCATCATGTTGACTAATTTTTGTGTACACTACTATAAAATCGTGCGGCTCAGGTCTCTCTTGCGACGGTATAAAAGATTTGAGTTTTATTTTCAGCGGCCACGTTCTTGTAACATATTGTATCTTTTAAACATCCTCTTATTCTGGCTGCTTTGAGGTTTTGGTCTTTTATTTCTTGACGTAGTCTTTCATCACTCAGTTTTTCTATGTCAACATATTAAAATGACATGGTGACATTTCGCGTTCCTGCAAATGGTTTGAAAGCATGTTAAGTACACGTCAAATTTCCCACCAAGTTGAAGTTTCTGCATCCTTTGTTTGGCACACATTGAGCAACAATGGTTTACAAAAGGTGCAAGGACCCACTCCTACGGATTATCGGCTGCGGCAGCAGTTTTGCGAATGGCTGCTAAATCTCCCTAATAGGGAAACAGAATTTCCAATACACGTACTGCTGACGGATGAATGCTGTTTAACTAGAAATGGTGTTCACAACTGTAATAATTCTCACATATGGGCTGATCAAAATCCGCACGAGATTCGCCAGAGTAGCTTTGGGCAGCGTTTTAGTTTGAATCTGGGGGCTGGTATTTTGAACAACACCTTACGAATTACCAGCACGCCTTAATGTTCATTCTTATTTGCAGTTTTTACAAGAAGTGCTGCAAGAGCTCCTTGATGTGCGCCGTACCATGTAGTTTATGCACCAGGGCTGTCTTTCAGTTTTTAGTCATGCTGTACGAGATTACCTCGACATCATATTTCAGCAAAGATGGATCGGTCAGGGCGGATTCATTTCATGGTCCCCAACATAAGTTCAGTCGAGTTTGGAAGGAATGAGTTAAGTATGAGTGGATAAATGAGGCTGAAAATGGCCGGAAATCGCTCTCTTATACTGGTTCCAAATATCTTTCCATCTCTCTTATCCATGGGAACCTACGTGGGGCAAACTGAAGACTCACCATTCATTGGTTGCTGCCCCCACCTAAAACACTTGGTCAAACGGCTACATCTTGCGGCGACCATCTGGATTTATGTGGGGCTTGTCGCGACTGTTGGCTCTTGTGAAGGTTATAGCGCCGTACAAATTGATAATGGTGATTGTAGTTGGAGCAGTATCAGCCATTTCTAAAAGTTCTTCTCTACAGTCACCCCATGTTGATTTGGTCTGCCGCCACCATGACTTTTCTTAGGTTGTACATTTCCAGTCTCTCTTCCGCGTTGAACTACTAGAAAAGAACGTATTTTCGGAAGGCGTTTGACGATCTGGAAATCTTTCCGAATACATACGTCTTGCACGTGCAGCGTTTTATTCAGCAGCTCCATATATAATAATCATATCTACATATTCTTCGTGACTGTAGTTAGTCATTTAAGTCTAATTAAACACTTAATGGCTGATGTATCTTAATTTTGACGTTTAAATGAATTAACACTCAAACACATTTCTACTGCTACTTGTTTTTTAGTTATTATTAAATAGTCAGGGGTTCTCCATTAGTGAACACCAATTTTTAAGCATTTAAAAGAAAAATTTAAATAGCCGTAATTTTTATGTTATTTACTTTTTATTAATTTATTTAACTTAAAATTGTTTAGTTAACTTTCAAATATCCCCTGCTTCAACTTAACAGTTTGTAAAGAATGCAAGTTCAACTATCTGTAACTTTCTTGGTGATGGGTTTTGGTCAAAAGTTTATTAAGAAAATAACCTTATTTTGGTCCTCTCTAATTACCATTTCAGTCTCCTCCGTACTTTATAAAACACCTTGTATTTTTAGGTATTTGAGATCAGCGCTATAAATGCTTTTTTGCGTTACCAACCTAGTTTTACTTGTTTTCGGGTTCGTTATCTGTGTCGATCAACTTCTGGTATCCGTGATCGTTGATATGACAATAACAAATTAACGCCCGTTATGAATATAACTGTCCTAGAACTGTTATAGAACATCGTATTGTATTTAGTAACTATAGAAACAACAATCACCCACTTTATTTAGGCAAACAATATTTGTTATATTCAACGGATTTTTATTTTTATTAGTTGATAGCGCATAAAATGTTATACGAGACTCGACCGTTAAGTGCCTTACTGAAACAGTCCTAAAAAAAATAGCAAAACTCGGCCCTTCGGGTCTCGTTTTTTTGGCCTGTTCTATGGAACTTACCGATCCTGTAACATAATATATCGTGTGTTAAAAAAAAACTCATTGGCAGCATGTCATGATCAAATTGAAGTTTGCCGTAACTTGAGATATACCCATTGATGCAAATGAACTAGCAAGTCAGAGAGAACTAAATTACATCTTGACCTTGAATTATTTTCCTAAAAATATACAAAACACTTAACAAAAACAATTTTTATTGACCGTTATGATTATTACATTCGTTTTGCTTGATACAATTAAACTGAATGCAGTGTAAACTTTTATCTGTGACAGTGACAGATGTGTTCATAAATAAATTTCAATCTGCCATTCACCTACAGACTTAATTAAGACATGACTAGATTTTCTATCTTTCTTTCCAAGGTCTACCCTAAATGAGTTTTTTTTTGTGGAACACACGATACTATATAATAGAACGCTTAAAATAAAGTTTGGGAACTTATTTTTTTAAATAAGAAAAATAGCTAATGTAGGCCATGACCTCCGAAAAATCGCTAATATGGAACAAGAAACGCAAAAGAAATTCCACTAGGCTCTAAAAGTTTGGCATGGCTAAAACGTACTAACGTAGCTATGTTTTTTAAATGGAATAATTATTTTTGAATGATATTTTACAATATTTTTGATCTTTTAAAAGCTACTTTTAAACGAAATAGAGAATAAGGTACATCGTTTGAAAGCGTTTTAGTTGTAATTTTCAACTGTTTAATGAAACTCATATTGGACCTACTTTTTAATAGTTTTAGCAGGTTTGATGAGAGAATTCGGTCGTGAGGAATTTTAAGAACCAAGTGGAGTTTGTTTTGTATTTCTTGTTTGATGGTTATTCATTTTGGGTAAGTACTGGAGTACTTTAGCGATTGTTTTAATGAAAAAAGTAATAAGTTTGAAAATTATATTTTAAGCATTCTGTCATAAAGCATTTTTACAGCTAATTTAAAATATCTAAAAATATATAGCGTGTTCCATTTAACAAACCAAAGTCGTGTATCACTACGCAAAAATCCCCTGGGCGGTAGCACATAGGTACGCCTGTAATTTGTGTGTGTAATACGTTTGTCAGAATTGAAATATATTGTTGCTGGCACTGTCAGTCGATATCAAATTCGAGGTTAGCAGGTTAGGTTTTTCGTTAGTCTGGCACAAACTGACGCAGAACCTAACCTCTAATTTAACATAGACAGAGTCACCAACAATTCTTTACTAAAATCAAAATGGTTCTTGTTCTTGTTCAGTATACAAAAAAAAATATACGACACACGGCCGGTATTTGCTAGTTTACGTATCTCGCCCAGGCGGGCTCGACCGTGATGTACTAGCTCGACCATAAATGCTTAGCTACCGGCCTAATGTCGTAAATACCTTAATACTAATTATGAAAATGTGTCAGCTGCATACTAGCATTTAAAACAAAAAATATTTTTGGACATCTATATTATTAAGGAAGTTACGAGCTGTCTAGCGATTTACAAACACCTTATAGCTATTCGAAAACTTATATCTTAGCAAAAAAAAAATAGAATTTCAAAATTGTCATTAAAACAGAAACATTGATGTACAACATTTTTTTTATTATTCTCTAACGTTTTCTTAAGGAAACGTGAACAGTTGCTTAATTAATTCAAACAATGTAATTACAGAACAACACCCGTAAAGCAAATCGAAAGAGAATTAAAATTTTGCATGAATAGGTAATAAAGAAATATCTTAATTCGTCTGTATTTGAAGGAAATTTCTTTCAATTTGAATGAAATCTATATATTTAAATCGTGAAACGTTTTCTTTCGACACCTATTTTGAGACTTTTGATTTTCATAATTCTTTTTTTAAATAAAAGCTGCCACTATGTAGCTTTGCACAAAAGTCCTAAATTGAAAATAAATAAATAATGTTTAGAGAAAACCAACATATTGCAGCGCGCAGGTTGTGCAGCGGGCAACGGTGCAGTAGTGGAACAAGTAAATTCTTGCAGTCACCCCGGTGTTCTGCTGATGTTTGCAATGAGCCACTGTATCTGCAAATGTTTATTTAAAATCAACAGCCTCCTAAATTGCGAGACAAACGTCCAATTGGAAGTGTATTAAGAAAATCGGTATTGCAAAGATGAAATAAGATGTCTTTGTGATAATTTTTAGTATATGGATTTAATTATTTACACGCTGGTTTTCTGCTTCTCCTGTTATACTTGCTAAGGTTTAAAAACAGATATGAGGTTTTCAAGTTGCGAAGGATATTATCCCACCATCTTATTTGTTCGAGTGGTAGAAAAAGAGGATGGTGGGATAATTAATATCCGTTGTAACTTGAAAACCTAAGATCTGTTTTTAGACCTTAGCGGGCATACTGCAAGTATACATGTATTGTTGAAACTTCTTTTGTCTCTGTCCGACGCCTATTTCCATATTCTTCCATCCTTCCATTCCTCTTCGTTTAGGTTGTATTCACTCATCGATTTCGTAATCGCTTCTTTCCAAGTTCTCTTCTGTCTTCTCCTAGCTCTTCTTTTTGTGGTACTTCTGATGTTTCCTCTTTAGAAAGTCTTCCATTTGCCATTACTTGGACATGGCCATACCCACAAGTATTTTGCTCTAATTGAAACAATAATGGCCATTGCCACTATAAGAATTTCCTAACTGTGAGCTTAAAGCGATGTAATATAACAGCACCGAAGTTCTTTAAGAGCTCCAATAACGTGAGGAAAATATGTCTTATAGGTCTTACACAAAAGTTAATATTGTTATTGATGACAATTCTTTATTTTGCTCGATTTTTTCCATGTTTATGAGATTTAAGCTAACCATCGGCCCATGCGCTTACAAGTTGTTAATAAAATTGTTAATAACTGGGAGTCGTATTCACATGGATCACATCAATCAATGATTCAACAAACATTAAAACTATTTTAAGATCCTAAAACCGTTTTGAAACATGCATGCCAAAGAAAGTTAAATTCAGTTCGCTACATTTGTCTTGCAAACTGGAAATAGAGAATATCCCACAATTACAAGTAAAGAAGATGCAATTAAAATACCATCTCAACTAATTGCAAAAGATGACATTACAGAAATTTTTGGTTGTAGTTTATCAACTCTTGAAAACACATTTAGCATCACAAAATTCTCAATTTTATAACCAAAAATACGAACATTGCATTGAAATCAACAAAACATATATATTTTTTCTGGATTTAAAAAGAATATTTTACTGTGAATACAATATAGTATTGGATAATGACGACATTTTATAATTTCCTACGGAATTTCGAGAGTCGTTAAATTTTAGTGGAATTTTAGGGGCAATTGTTATTTTCTTGAGAAATTTAAGAGTCTGCTCTGTTAATAAATAAGTTAAGATTAATGGTACGCAATTTATACGAGAACTGCTCAGAAAAGTTTGAAATGAGTAAGCCACAGGCAGAATAGTATTATTACCGGGTATAAATTTAACACCTTCTGATACTACATTATCATTTTGCTCTAGATAAAGTGGGAATATATTTGTCACAACAAGTATTTAGCCATGGTCAAATATATGTAGCAATGTCACTTAAAAATTAAAGTTTTTTCTAATGGATCGTGCTACACGTTAAACATTGTCTACAAATGAGTTTTGTAACTTGCAAAATATTTTGCAACGGGTCCGCTAGTAATATTTAAAAATTCAACCCTACTTTTTTCAAAAACCGTAAGAGGGGGATCGTTATAATTATACAGAGACATTGAAAAAGATTTAAGATCACAGGAGAACCTAATCTAGGCAACCCAGTTAACCCTCTCGGCAACCATATTTATGAAACTACATTTGACTACATTATACGGATGAAGACAAATCTGCGCTATTCGCTAATCACTTAGCACAAACATTTACTTCCACAATCGGTAACAACTATGCTTTCACTAACTGAATCCTAAACTAGACCGAATCACATCTCTCAATTCCTGACCGTATACAACCTACCTCTCCCAATGAAATCAAAGCAATCATTAACACCTTACCCAGAACAAAGTCTCCGGGATGTGACCTTATCACCAATGAAATTCTGAAGAGACTTAGAAAGAAGGTACTCGCATTCCTGACGACACTGTTTAATGCTTGCCTCAGAAAGGGATACTTTCCAATAGCATGGAAACATGCCATAGTTGTTATCTTTCCCAAGCCAGGAAAAGATAACAAAAACTCTAGTAACTATCGACCAATAAGTCTTTTAAATACTCTCTCAAAAATACTTGAACGAATAATCTACTCCAGGCTAAATGACCAACTGCTAGAAGCAGATATTCTCCCATCATTTCAGTTTGGGTTCAAAAGCGGACACTCAACCTGCCACCAGCTTCAACGGATAGTAGAAATAATCGAGACCGGGTACGAAAACAAGCAGTATACCACAGTTGTAGTTTTGGACATCGGGAAGGCATTTGACAAAGTTTGGACTGAAGGTCTTAAAAATATAAATTGCTCCAACTGCCAATACCTGATGGCAAGCCTGTCAAAGCTGGGATGCCCCAAGGGAGTGTTCTGGGACCGATATTATTTAACATATTTGTTAAAGATATTCCGCTTACACGCGAAAACCTTACCATGTATGCTGACGACACTGTGATCCTATCGCAAAACTGGAACCCGAACGACTCAATCTCTCAACTAAAGTAGACGAAGTAAACAACTGGCTAACTAAATGGAATATAATATTTAACCCAACGAAATGCGAAGCCAAAATATTCGCCCTTAGAAGTATTAAGGATCCTAATAACATTGTAATCAATGGTATGTGCATTCAATGGAATCCCAATAATGAAACAGTGAAATAGGTGTACATTTAGACACGCGCTTATCGCAGAAATTTCATATTAATAAGAAGCTCAACTTGTGCTACGCCAGACTAACAAAATTACATCCAATAATTGATTGAAAATCATTACTTAAAACTGACTGCTCCCTACTTCTTTATAAATCGCTAATTCGACCGTTAGCAACATATGCTTGCGTTATTTGGAGCAACGCCTCCAACATCAACAAAATACAACACTGCAGAATAAAATCCTAAGGATATCAGTTGATGCCCCTTGGTATTTACGAAATACACAACTGCATTACGAGTTAAAAATTCCAACTATTGAAGAATATTCGAGGAAGACTACCAAAAAGTTTTCACTTAATTTTAACAGCGAAGGTGCTGCCCACTACATGCTAGGACACAAAAATATACACAGAAGATTGCAACGCAAACTTCCACAAGATCTATACTACAACAGTGAATACGAAGATAATTAATGCGCTAACACCCAAGAGTATGTAATTCATCCTCGAGGACTACCTGATACGTTAATTTGTATATCTTATGATATGTGTTCTGTAAGACATGTAAACTTGATATCAATGCTATGAATAATAATGTACTTTGTTAAACTGGCAATAAACAAATTAAAAAAAAACATTTGACAGTAGCAGTGGCGTCCCACTCCACATATAAAAAGTTAACGTATTATAGGAAGTTATATACCCAAAACAATTTTAAAGTAAGTAACTGCGCTCGGAATAGAACTGATGCAAAAAGATAAAGTAAGTTAGAGATCTAGCGAAACGTGAACATTCAAAACTATACTATGAATATCAATCCTCCACATTGGCACATTAAATTTTCTAAATCTCCAAATGTGGTTTTTAATAATTTATTATGTCTGTATTTCTTTTTAAATGTTAACTTAAATACTTGAGAAATTATAATTTTCACCTATTTTATTAAAATGTTTAATGCTGAAAACGTTTATCTTTGTTTCATCATAATTAAGTTTTTAAAATTTGCAGTATTATATTTAGTGGTTTGTGGCTTTGTTCCAGGTCGATCTGTTCTTTCCAATTTTCTTTTGAACATAGACTCGTTGACTAAATCTATCGACAGTCGAACGCCAATTGATGTTGTCTATTTGGATTCCGAAAAGGGATTTGACAGAGTTGTTAAAACTTGAACAAAAAAAAAATTGCTAAAATGGAGTAAATACTTTCTGACGGATCGAACCTACCAAGTACGGGTTAATGATTCTCTTTCCCCGTCTTATCCAGTAAACAGTGGAGTGCCCCAGGGATCATTTCTTGGACCGATTCTGTTTGTAGTTTATATAGCCGACTTAATTTCAGATATCGAATTTCCATCTAGTGTATTTGCTGATGATACTAAGTTTTTTAACAATCCTTTGCTGAACGCTCATATTTTACAATCAGATCTACATAGAATCAGTTCTTGGACGAAAACATGGTTATTAACAATCAATGTCAACAAATGTACAATTCTGAATATTGGTGCTAACAATACTAACATAGATTATACGCTAGAATGAACAGCCTTAATGCCTTAAATGAAGTTTCCGAGGCAAACGGATCTCGGCGTAATTATTAGCAATGATTTGAAGTGGTAGTTCCATATTACTCATCTGGTTAAAATATCGAACTCGCTATATTTTATCTATTAAAATGAATTTCAAGAATTTAAAACTAAAAGTTTTTGCAACTTTACAAAACCTATAGGCGGCCTATATTAGAGTTTGGTGTTAGTGTCTGGAATCCTTATTTAATTAGGGATATAGAACTGGTTGAAAGAGTTCAATGTAGCTTGTTTTTGAACTAAAGACTCTCTCTTAGATCAACGACTGATACGCCTGAAGATACCAACGCTGAAGAAAAGACGCACTCGTGGCGGCTTAATCCAGACTTACAAAATTATGCATAGCCTTTATGGGCCTTTTTTGCCAACCACCTGGACAAGGTCTAAGCATGCAGAGTACCAGGTACCTTAGTTCTACTTAGAATTTTTCCGAGACTAAGGAGTTCCAACCCTAGCAAGGAATATTTTACATGCTACACATCGTAGTAACATGGGACCCATAGTTTTACATCACTTCCGAATGATGGCATTCAGTAGAGGTTTCATTTGCATATTTTAATTTGTTAAAAACCTCACAGGGATCGGGAATCGAACTCTCGACCCTTAGATCAGGGGCAAAAAGATCCAGGCAAAAACGGCAGCAATAGGGGGGCCTTCCTTTTTATTTTCCCCTCCAGAAAATTTTTAACTACACGTGAACCTGCATTGGAGATCAGGATTCTTTGACCCTGCTAGTGGAGGGGAAAATAAAAAGGAAGGCCCCCCTATTTCTGCCGTTTTTGCCTGGATTCCTACACAACAGCAAACCAACACCTTAACATTCTTGCTGGAGCGTGTAATCCAGACACCCCATAGCTACAAAATGGATGCCACACAACCCGAAAATGGCTTCTACCACTTCGTCAACACCAAATATGGACCCTACCAGGAGCAAAATTTTCGTAGATTAAGTAAAATTAATAATCAAATTGTAAAGAATGTATTAAATATCTAATTAGTTACAATCCATAATATTGCTGATAAAGCCATCAAAAATTGCGAAACGTCTATTTGTTTAAAATTTCATATCAAAATTTTTATTAAACTATATTTCACGACAATATGTCGTTTTTTTTATTATATTTTTCTCCTAAAATTTTTTCATCCAATTTTACCCAAGGCAAATAACCAAAATTTTTAAGATATCCCTAATATTTAAACAATAACTAAAATACGTGTGAAGGAATAAAATTTATAGTTAAATGGATCATCACTGCTACTTAATATCCTTGTAGATCGAGATGTTAAGGCTATGTGAAAGTCAGCTTAGTCTTTGCTACTATCTAGAGTTATACTTTCATATACCTAAAAAATGTTCACTTTTTAAAAATTTCCAGTTTCAATCTGTTGCAACTAGCAAAATGTGACAGCCATAGTTTGGGAACTGCTATACTACTTATTTTAGGAACAAACTTAGATGGATCTAACACGTGCCTCAGCTGTGGGGGTAGTTAACATTTGTTCTGTTCTACACAATTCTGGAGAGGTTCACTGTCCGGCCTAACACGAATACTCTGCCATTATAACGTCGTGTGTAAGAATGATCGCCAGTTGCCGTATAGCGACAACGATAACTACAGACCAATCAACAGACTAAACAAATTCCATTTACCATTGAGATCCTTATCTCAAACCAATCTATTAAAAAACGAAAAGGTATCGGTAGATCATATATAAAAATAGAAGTAAAATTCAAAGAGCAAGGCTTTAAGAAAACAGCCAAGCGCGAACATAAATCCGTGCAGGTACCATTATAAAAATGAGATAATAATGGTTAACACAAAGGACATATTAAAAGGGATAAAAAAGCAACTACAGCTAAAAGGATTACATCAAAAGTGTTTTCGTCCAAAGTCACTTGGAAGTTAAACTATCTAAAATTACAAAGGGTACGTTATATTCGAACCGTTCTGAATTTAAAGTATACACATTTATACAGGGTTCTTATATTCAAAATGAATCCAGAAAGTTATTATAAATAATATATAGAAATTAAATTGCGTTCCTGGAATTCTAAAAACAGCAATTCCAAGGTTGTGCTATTAAATTATCCAATATACGTGGTTACAACAAAATCATGAAGTAAAATAGTTTGCGGGGTTAGATATGTAAATAAAAGAATTGATTTGACTATTCACCTGAATTAGGAAAGCGAAGATAACCCTAGATACTCCAAAAGGATATATTTATAAACGTAATACGCGTACGCGACGCTTATCACGAAGGCTCTTGGATAGCGAGGCGCATTAACAAAATTAATGCCTGCTAAAAAACAAAAAAGAGCGTAGATATGCCATAATAATTCTGGAGACAGCTTAGAGGAGAAAATGCTTCTTCTTCTTAAAACTCTGCCAGCTGCAAGCTGCTTCATACGAACACCCGAAGACAAGTGTCAAAATTCTCGGAAAAGCGGAATAAGCCTGGAGTATGAAAAAGCGGTACATGGGCCGAGCAATCTACGAGGCACCAAATTAATATTTGGAAAATTTCTCAAAAATAAACCAAAAATACTTCCTTCGTGTTTTAGACGAGGGAAGAAATAAACAACTTGCTTCATACACTGGCACTTAAAGCTATCTACTTCTAAGCAAAGCATAACCATATCTGAAGGAATATCCACCAGAAAGATATAGATATTGATCTGCTCTTCAAATCTTACAAAAAAATTGAATCTTTACACCGCATTTATCCATAATTTTATATCTGACATCTGAAACAACTGAAATGTTTAAATACAGGTTGTTAAGGAAATATATAAATGCAGTATCTATTCCATAAAATTGTTGGTCTCTTTCTTTGTATGTATGTATGTATGTATGTATCTTTGTTCGCTATCTCACCTGAAGATACTGGACCGATTAAATTGTATAATAGCTTAAAATTTAGCTAATTTTTAGATTTAGATCGTAGGTTATATTTAATTTAATTAAATCGTGTAATTAGCGAAACGAAGGGTAGCTCGGGTGATTCACTGGTTAGCAATAAGATTGCTCCAAGGAATGTTCGTCGGAATGCTGCAGTGTAACATTAGAATCTGAGGCATAACCAGAAGAATAAAGTAACGAAATATATTACTGACAGACCATAAACTGCATGAATGTATATAAAAATAAATTAATCTAATACTTGTCATAACTACTCGCATTAACTAATGATTACGAATTTGAACCACTTGAAATATAAAAAATATAAATTACTTTTAATAACAATGATATTATATTTCCTACACAAAAAGCACTTGAAGCATCAAGAAACAATGGAATATTAGCAAATATTCATAATGCTTTCAGCGATAACTGTAATCTTAACCATTGTGTTTCAAAAAACAAATAACGCAAACTTGAAAAATTATACCACTTCACTTACTCAAATTGAAATTATTAGCTTCACAATCCATACGTATTTATTTGTTTCATAGATTACTACGAATGGAATTAAGTTAAAAATATAACAAACACTTTTAGACACAGAGTTACAGAGAAATCGCGGTTACGAAACGTAACAAACATAATTTTGTTTACATTAGCTCAGTTGGAGGCGTGATCGTAGGCGGAAGGAAAAGGCCCATCCGGGCTGGTCAAAACAATTATACCTCCAAAGATACGGGGACAAATTCGTGTAATTTTTATGGGCGTCACCTAATACGTCGATTGGTGATGTAACAGTGGAATCTCACCAGGAAGCTAGAAGACGTTGCTAGCTTTCTGTTATTTAGTTTTTGCCAAGTCGGTTGAGTGGGCAATAACAAATACAAAATACTTTAAGAACAATTACATTTATTAAAATATTAATATAACATAAAATAACAGCACCAGATTTCCTTAATATGAGAAAACATTATTCCTATTTTGAATAATTAAATACATTTATTTTCTTGGTTTGAAGCCCAACCAAAAGCCTTCGTCGGGACAAGGAACAAAAGTGTTACCAGAAAGGACAAGAGGAATAGGTGTTTTAGCAACTGGCACAATTTCAAATTTTCTTAAAATTTCAACTATGATTAACTTGCATTCAAGCAAAGCGAATCGGGAACCTAAAATTGGAAGCATTAAGGTCAAGTCAAATAATAAGCAATTTTCAGGTATACCTATGCAATTCCTGGGACCTGCACCAAACGGCAAATAAGTATACGGTTTAATATTGTGTTTATTTTCGTCACTAAACCTCTCCGGGTCGAACTTCTCAGGATTTGGATAATATTCAGGATCCCTGTGTATAGCGTAAACAGGAACCCAACAGTTGGTCCCAACGTCCAACTGCAGAGGAGCTTCTCCTGGGTGTTCTGGTTCTATCGTAAACGGTTTCACTGATATTCTGTCAAGTGCAATTGAAGGTGGCCACTTTCGAATGGTTTCTGGAAAAAATATAGCCATTATCTGTGGAAAACATTCACAACGTTTCTCTAGTAATACCTGTAACGACCATGTCGAGATATTTCATTCCAAGCAGCGTCTCATATGATATATCACCGTTACTATCTTTTGCTGCTTGCAATATTTCGTGGTAAAGCTTTTCTTGGATATCGGTATTCAGCGCAAGTTCATAAGCTGCGAAACACATAAATGTAGAAGCAGTATCAAAGCCAGCAAAAAAGAAAATGAGAGCTTGCGCTGTGATATCGTCATCGCTTAGCTCAAACTTTAATCGTTTTTCGGATGATGCTACTACAGCTTCTTGTGTGACGGCAAAGCCTGTATCTGCGATTTTTTGATCTTCTTGCTTGAACCGCCCTTTTCGTGCTTCCATTAACAAGTTGATCATGTCTGGCCTTACAATGCCTTTTTCTTCGCGGACTTGCAGAGTTTCCTTTATCAAACCACGGAAGAATCTAGATACGCTGTTGCTGAATATTCCAATCTTTAATAGCTATATTTTTGAAAAATAAAAAAGTCAGTTTAAAAATGAAGATATGATCTGGCATTAATGAAAGAGTGAATATTATATTACATTGCAGTCGAATTTGTTTTATGTAATATTGAACGTATGATGACTTCAAAAATGCTGAAGTTACTTACTTTCATCAGGCCAGGGCTGATAGTGCTCACGAAGAATTTCAAATTCTTTATTCCAGAGAAATCGGTTGCCTCCTTTCCCATTAGGTAGAATTCATTTTGTGGTTGATCCAGGGAATCACAGGAAACTCCAAATGCGGTAGTTGCTATGACATCATTAGTAAATCTTGTAAAAACGTCCTTTAGTTCTACAGTTACTGTGCCACTTTTTTTTTCAAAGTGTTGGGTAAATTGTTGAGCGCATTCCTTCATCAGTCCATACATAATTCTCATTTTGCTGCTGGTAAATGATGGACTTAAGGTAGATCTCATATCGTGCCATTTTTGCCCACCTGGGATCGACATGGAGAATTAATAAAAGGCCACATTTGCACAGAAAAGCTTGAAAAATACCGATACTACTTAAAAATGTATACCGACAGAAAGACGTTTCATAAAAAATATGGAGATGTAGCTTACCCTTCATTGCGAATAAATTTTTCTCCCATAATGGGTCAACACCGTTTCCTGCAAAAGCTCGATGTTCCGGAAATATATCAAATTCTTTTACTGTTATTTTTTTAATTAACTCTATATCTCGAATTATTAGAACAGGTTGCAAAAACTGATACATGCCCACATATCTAAAAATGTATTAGAATGAGAATAATATAGATTTCGTCTGTTAACTTTACCTTTTGTCAGGGTGTTGCGAATAGAAATCCTCTAAAAGGTAAGCAAAGGCTTTTCTTCGAATAATGTTGCTCCAAATGTTTCCAAAAAATGGTAAAGGTTTTATATATGGAATGCCCTTCTTTTTCCAATGATTGTGTGGTTTAAGAACTAGCAAATATAACAAAATTGATATCAAAGTTGCCGCAACTATTAACCACATGATTAATAACAAAAGTCGAACGTTTACTGCTTTTGATAGTTGAGTGGCAATGATTTATCACCACAGCTAAACCTGCGCTTAAATAGAACTTATTCTGCGATAACATATCTAGTGATAATTTTGCTACATCGACAGTTACTTAACCGTTACTCTCTCTTAATTAATCTTATCACTAGTGTCCTTTACAATCAACATATGTATACTTTATAAATATATTTTTAGTAAGTACATGAGTTCCGACAACTGAGACAGTTGTTACGAATTATCATATAAAGCGGTTTTGTGCTGAATCATATTATTCTATTCGTTATCAAAAGTCAATTTATTCAAGTCATCGACTTACAATTACATGAAATCATACTTACTACTCAATACGACAGTTATCACTGTTTACACTTTTTGTATTTTTTATCGCTTTGACATTATATTTGCACAAACCTAAACTTGTGTACCATCTATAGATAATTTTTTTAAGAGCACAGGTCCCGGGTGGTGCAGCTTGAACAAGCATTCACGTTCGATCAGTAAAGTTAAGCAACGCTCTTTCTGGTGAGAACTTGGATGGGAGTTCTACGGCTGCATCTCTCGAAGCCTCGTGGTACGGCTGCCATAACATCATGGCAGTCGTTAGTGGGCTTGGAAGTCCCCATAAAATGTACAGCGACGCCTATAACGGCTGTTGGCTGAGTACTAAAATAAATAAATTATAGCTTACTGAAAACTGAAACTAGTTTTTATTACATTTATTCCGTATAGTTGGCAAACGCATGCCATTTATAAAAATGCAAAAAGTGGTACTGGTAGAAACATTACACTTAACTTTTCTGTCTTGCTATGTGGTGTTTAATCATAGATCTTAACAGAGGCATTTGAGATGTGGGCGAGTCGCCATATGTTAAGAATATTTTGGGTTGATCATATCACCAACCAGAAATTGTTAGAAAGAGTAAAAAAAATACGGAAATAATAAATACCACAAAAAATCTCAAACTCGAATACATAGGCCACATAATGGGAAATCCCAATCGATATGGTGTTTTACAACTTCTTTTAAAAGGCAAAATAGAAAACAGGAAAACCTACTGGCCATCGTTCTGAAAAACTATTAACCATTTTTGTGATTTTTTTTTTGCAAAGTGGCTGGCTCGTGAACTACGTAATTCTTGTCCTGGTTTGGTCAGTCTTTTTAATTGCCAGAGGTCGATATCATCGAATGAATAAATTAAGAACACTTTAAATATGATGTCTAATGCTCGTCATAATACATTTAAAAATTATAAATTAAAATTCTATTCTTCTTCTTCTTCTTCTTTTTCATCCATTATCAGTCCACTCTTGACCGTAGGTCTTTTCCATTTTCTTCCATCTTTCCCTGTCTTGTGCAATGTTCATCCACCGTTTACTTGCCACACTTCTAATATCGTCTACCCACCTTTTTTGGGGGCGTCCCACGCTTCTTTTTGTTTGGCTTGGCCGTCATTCTGTAATTTTGTATACCCATCTGTCTTTGTTCTGTCTAGCCACATGTCCAGCCCACTGCCACTTCATTTTAGCAATTTTCTCGACTACATCAGAGATTCTTGTTTTTCGTCTAATCTCCTCGTTTCTAATTTTATCTCGGAGTGAGATACCAAGCATGCTTCGTTCCATAGCCCTTTGTGTAGTTTTGAGTTTTTTGGCGTAGGCTTTAGTTAGGCTTATCGTTTCCATTCCGTATGTATTGACTGGCAAGACACACATGTCATACACTTTTTTTCTTAAATTTATGGGAATGTTATTGTTCTTAAGAATGTATCCCAGTTTTCCGTAAGCCTCCCACGCAAGTCTAACCCTTCTGGTAATTTCGGCATGTTGGTTCTCTTTCCCTAATTTTATAATGTGACCGAGATAGACGTACTCCTTGACACACTCAATATAATTATTGTCTATGTCTACATTGGCATCTTCAGTTGTCATTACTTTTTTCTTGTTGTAATTTATTTTTAGGCCAATATTTGATGCTACTTGGTTTAGTTGTTGCACCATTTCAGTTAGTTCGTTTATGTTGTTCCCTATTATAACAATGTCGTCTGCGAACCTAAGATGGTTAAGTCGGGAGCCATCAACGTGAATGCCTTTTTCATCCCATTGTGATTTCTTGAAAACATCCTCAAGAGCCAAGTTAAACAATTTGGGCGATATAGAATCTCCCTGTCTTACTCTTCCTTCTAGAGGTACTTTACTGGTCGTGGCAGTGTCATCTATCTTAATGTGCATCAATGCTTGTTTGTAGATGTTTTCTATTATTTGTATATATCTGGAATCTACTCTTGCGTTTTCTAAAGAGTTTAAAACTGACCAAATTTCGACGGAGTCAAACGCCTTCTGAAAGTCGATGAAAGCTAGGTGTATTGAAATATTATACTCTGTGCATTTCTCTATCAAAGTACGTATAGTATATATGTGGTCTATTGTACTGAACCCTCGTCTAAAGCCAGGCTGTTCTACTGGCTGATAGAAATCCAACTTTGTCGTCAAGCGATTCGTTATTATTTTTGTGAACAATTTATATAGGTGCGACAAAAGAGATATTGGTCGATAATTTTCTACGTTGATATTGTCCCCCTTTTTGATTATTCTATTACAAAAATCTATTTATTACGTGTAGAATAAGCGAAAGATATTCGCTTTACTAGCTGCACTTTTAGAGCCTTTAGGATAGCCAACCAATACAGTATCTAGGCGTAGCTAGTGGTGACGAACTTTTAACTCGGCGCTGCCCGGTGAAGCGGCACTTTCTGTAATTAAACTGTTTATGGCGACGCCGGGTCGGCTTTGGCTACATTTGTGGCCAGCACAAATAGCTAAATATATGCAAATAATCGTTTTAGGGTTCTCCCCAGTTGTGGAAGATGTGTTCTCCCCAGTTGTGGAAGATGTAGTACCGGTTTACTGGGGCCGTTTTGGATGCGTCCGGGGGCGGATTAGGAGACTAAATTTTACCTTCAAAATAGCCCGGGCACCCTTGGATTTTTATTGCGAGGGGATTGTAGCAATATTGTGGTTGTTCTCGTGGTTCGAACGAGAGCTGTAATTTCGCTTGGAGGAGCTTCAGCATCTCCCCGAATAGCAAGAAAATGGCTCCCCTATCAGGTAATCGCGGTTTTAAGTCGTTGCGCTTATTACGAGGCAAGCTGCGTATTCGCTAAGGTTGCTTTAAAGGCCTGGTGCGGCTCTTTGGCGGCGTATTCTTGATATTCTGGTCGGGCTAGTCGTCGAATTTCGCCACCGATGATTGCTAGAGAAGAAAGAAGGTAATGTTTTTAAGAGGAGCTGATTTTTTTCAGGAGAGGCCTTAGACTTAGAACTCGTGGAAGGACGGCGACTCGCTTGGCCGGTCAAGCAAACGCTTCGACAGCGGCAGCGGCGGCGGCGGTGTGTTAGGTGGCTTCGGAATGTATGAGCATGATTCAAGTCTGCTTTGTCCAAAGGAATTCGGGACCTAAGCCCTTCCATGCGGCTTAAGGCTGGTGGCTAGAGAGTGGGACTCAAATGCCTTTAACAGGCCAAGCATATTTCTCTTATACCTGCTATTGTGAAGGAATATAAACAGAACTGCGTTGTAGCTGCTTTGACCTTATTGTAATTCGCCGCATACTGGAGGTCGGGCGTTAATTGTGATTATAGTTGGCGACATTTAAATTGTGACATATTAATTAGGTTTAAATTTGATTTCTGTAGGAGCCGACGTCACAATATTGATACTAATAAAATTATATTGTTTGCGATTCTCAATTATGTCAAGTTTTAAGAATCAAGTCACAATAATTATATAATTTATTACAACAACAGATGTTAAAATAGTCCAGTAAAAAATAGGGATTGGCAATATACTACAGAGAATTAATATCAAAGTTCCTTAGGATGGTGACATTCTAACTTTACTGCCAACTTTTTCTAAATTCAATGGTTTCGTCTTGATCATAGTTTCGCTGCTATGATGACATTTGTCGACATTTTCTGTTGTTTTAAATTAACAGCTCAAAAAGTAACATAATTATATACTACGGCTGTTTCCTCCAAATTTAAGGCTTTTTTCTTTTCGTTTTGGCCCAAATTTTAAATATTCAAGTTTAGTGGTTAATGTGAGTTAGCCACGATGCTCGGATCAGAAAACATCTTGACAACATTGCTTAGAGCATTAGACTCAACAATGGCATCTATTTGTGTAACGTTACAACCAAGTAGGTTTTTGAATTAGATATTTAACATAACATGTTTGTTAAGATGTCTGTATGACGATAAATCTTATAACAACAAAATTTCTGAAATCAATTGCCAAGAACTTCTGATGACATTTTTAAGAAAACTTGTTGCCTTAAACTTTAATTATTTTCTCTTTAGTTCAACTACAAGTGTTATGCAACATCATATGCTGCTCTTCTTGTTGTTGTTTATGTCGCTTTGTTTGTTTTTTGTTAAGCAATACGCATCTAATGTATACGGCATTTTCAAAAGATTAACTTATAAATGTTGGCCTGTTCCACAAATTAAAATAAAGCAAAATGTTATATATGCACAGGGGCAAAAATGCTTCTTACAGAATTTAAAATTTTGCTTATTAAAATACATTTTCAGCACTGAAGGCTGATTATACAAAATTTCATACGTCCAACAATTTCGGACTTATTTTGAATTACTTGCTTCTTCCTATATGGCGTTGCAGTCCTTGATGGGCCATGGCATGCTTCCAGACCTTCTTCGATTCGTTCCCATCAAATGTTTTTCTTCTCCACCCTTCTATACCGATAATTATAAAGTATTCTTCAACGTCATTCCAATGTAGCTTAGGTTTTCTTCTGCGTCTTTGCATCGTTGACGCTGATCAAAAAGTCTTTCAGCCCCGGGCGGATATGGTACAAGGGTAGTACCATTCATTTCTGCAAAACGAATAGATCAAGTGCACCATGGAAATCAATCTTGTTACGATACAAATGTTTATAGTTTTCTAGTTTCACAGTTCAAATTTAGTTTTTATCATTGCAACAGTTATTATTCAAGTTAATTTTGAAATAAGTGTTGTGCAACAAATATGAATTTTACGAGATTATTACACGCAACTGTCACATGACTGACATCAACCAATGAAAACCATGCATTCTTTGAAAATCGACCAATCCCGAACTGCTTACCTGATAAGCGCCCGTGGGCTGCTTACCAAGCGATAAGCTCCCTAGGGACGATTATCGACCCCCTGGATGGTCTCATAATTAGAAATAGAAATGGAAGAAACAAGCAATTTGGGTTTTTTGCATTATTAGATCAATTTTAAATCATAATTCGTATACGGGTTTTGTGTCATAATCTTCAAAATATAAACGCGGGCGACACACTTACATATAATTTTGCCCGTGCCAAGAGTAATCGTGCTGGTTGCCCTTAGAAAACTGCTTTCGGGCAAGCCCTCGGAGCAGTTTTCATTGCAACCAGCACTCGACCCTTGGCGTGTGCAAAATTATCGGTAAGTAATTTAATGTTAATAAAGTAAAAATAATAATGAAGATACACGAGTTTTATTGATCTCTTACTTACGAATAGTCATACTTTTACTTAGGGTAGGGCGCATGGAAAAATTTTAATTGAGAAAAGGCGCTGCGACTAGGAAAAGTTTGGGAAAGGGTATATTTAGTAGAAAAATATGGTAAATTGTATTTTCAAATTTAAATAGGCGCCTCAGTAGTTTGTCAAGATTAAAACAATAAAAATGTCTACAAGGAAAATAAGTTAATCTCTGAAACTTCTTTGTGGCGTGAATTCATAATTCATATTCTTATATGGGTATTTCGCCACTCTGCAGATTAAAATATTAAATAACGAAAGTATTAACAACGAACGTTTCGTTATTTAATATTTTAATTTGCAGAGTGGCGAAATACCCATATAAGAATATGAATTATGAATTCACGCCACAAAGAAGTTTCAGAGATTATCTTAATAAAAGGTATGGGCCTAAAATAACTAGTAACTTCCGAAGTTGGGAAAGACTTTACAAGAAGCTGGCACACTCTGAAAATAGTATAACTTTCCTATGTCGTTGTAGAAATAGCTGTATTATTCCAAAAGGGTTTAGACTCAAAGCACCTTATGTAAGTGCTCGTTCTAGTAATATCATGAAAAGAGCGAGTGAAGCTCTAGTTAGAGACAGAATACAATTTCACAGACATAACAAAGTGATACTATTTTCTGACATAAACAAACTGGAACACGTGATGCAAAGGGATGTACGGGAAGACGATTTCAATCGTATGTACAACTCTATTAGTAATACCTACAACAAAACACACACAGAGCAAAAACGTACACATTTAAAAAAGTACCAACACCTCATACAAGAAAAACACACAATTGAACTAAATACACTAAAGAACAGTGACACTTTTTTAAATAAAACTGTAGTTAATCTGTCTTCTAAAGAACTAAACGCCACTGACAAATTGGTTCTTGGCAAAGGACTCAACTACGCAGTGGCGCCAAAACGAATTAATAAACTTGATTTAGTTACAGCTATATAAGAGACTTGTCAAAAACTTCCAGAAGACATTAGACAGGAATACAGAATTAGAAACAAAATCATACTAGAACGACCTTACACAATCAGACAAAATATATCCAAACAAGAAAAACATTCACTACACACACTAAAAACCGATAACACAATTAAAATTCTACCTGCAGACAAAGGCAACGCCACAGTAGTACTTGACACAACCACATACAACGAAAAACTTTTAACACTAATTAGTGAGGGACAATACACTAAACTAAATAAAGATCCAACACATACAATAGAAACAAAAATATACAGAACACTTTACAAACACAGAGAACAATTTACAGATTTTGTAAGACGTACGCTAACACCACACTACAGTAAACCACCACATTTTTATGGATTACCAAAGATACACAAACCAAATGTACCACTTAGGCCAATAGTTAGTTCTATAGGTTCTCCTTGTCACAGTTTAGCTAAATATTTACTTAAGATACTGACTCCTATATCAGGAAATACAGACACGTATATAAAGAACACGCCCCATTTCCTTGAAAAACTTAAAGAAGCAAACATAAACACACAACACTTAATGGTTAGTTTCGATGTAGTTAGTCTCTTCACTAATGTTCCAGTAGACAAAACACTCAACATCATTAAACATAGGCTACAAAACGATAACACATTACATACACGAACAACATTAAACGTTGGTACCATTATGGAACTTTTAACACTATGCATTAAAACGACATACTTTCAATTAAACAATGAATTTTACCAACAAGATTTCGGGATGGCAATGGGTTCACCTTTATCTCCCATTGTTAGTAACATTTTTATGGAAGACTTTGAACAACAACATGTCTACACGTACACCAACAAACCAGTAGTTTGGTGGAGATATGTCGATGATGTTTTTGCAATTTGGCCTCATGATATGGATGAGGTGGACAAATTTCTTGAACATATTAACAGTAAAGAAACCTCCATCAAATTCACATTAGAAACAGAGCAAAACAATCAGTTACCCTTTCTTGATACACTAATCACACGCACAATAAATACTTTTGAAACATCAGTATACCGTAAGAAAACCAATACTAATAGGTACTTACATTTTAATTCTAACCATCACAAAAACATAAAGACAGGCGTTGTAAAAAGTCTTTACGACAGAGCCAAAGTTGTTTGCTCTAATGATAAAATTTTCAAAAAAGAGAAAGAATTTATTATTAATGTTTTACAAGATAATGGCTATCCAGAGACTCTTGTTCGGAACATTTTCAATACACGAAGCAATGCCACACACATACAAAGGAATGACACTCAAAAATATAATACTCTTACTATACCATATATTCCAGGCATATCTGACAAAATTAGACGAATTGGAAATAGATTCAATGTTAGGACGGTATTCAAAACGATGAATACTTTACGGTCAGTTCTTACAAAAACTAAACCGTTCAACGAAGAACAACATTCAAGGAATTGTATATATAGTATTCCCTGTGAATGCGGGAAATATTATATCGGTGAAACATCCAGGCCTTTAGCAGTCAGAGTTAAAGAACATAAAAATATGTTGAAAA
Source organism: Agriotes lineatus (assembly GCA_940337035.1). Lineage (NCBI taxonomy): Eukaryota > Metazoa > Arthropoda > Insecta > Coleoptera > Elateridae > Agriotes > Agriotes lineatus. The sequence continues at coordinate 57,203 of CALNHX010002686.1, forward strand.
CGTATCAATTCAATAAGTCTAAGCTGGCAGAACATGCTTGGGATGAAAACCATAAAATACAATGGGACAACACAAAGATCTTGTCTAAAGAATCGATGTCAACTAGGCGAAAAATTAAGGAAACGGCATACATTTTACTTAACGAAGAAAAATGCGTGTCGTCTTTCTCAATATTTTTAGACAATAGTTGGCTATCGATTCTTAAAGATGAGATCAAGTAGGTACAGATATCAACAAACGTCAATGTTAGAAAATTCATTGGAGGTTGGTCGTTTTTCCTTCCAGTGAAAAAAAGATAAGTTCTTGTTAGTTTTAATTGTTATTCGTTGATAACGAGGGCAGATTGTCCCTCGAAACGTTCGTTGTTAATACTTTCGTTATTTAATATTTTAATTTGCAGAGTGGCGAAATACCCATATAAGAATATGAATTAGGAAAATAAGTACCACATATAGAGAATATAATCCTGAATTTGAAAAACTTGTTGATGATGAAACAAAGCTAACCGTTTTCACCATTAAACATTTTAATAAAACTGGTTAACATTATTAGTAATAATAATTTTATCTACTAGCAACATGATATTGTACATTTTCGTCAAAGAAACAAAATATGAAAAGCTACTCATAACTCCCAAGGGACTTGTCAAATTATTTCTCCCTCAACTCATGGTAACAATGCAACTACAATTAACGTCTTAGCAACCATACAATGAAGCAACCCTTGATGTTACTTACATATTCTAATTTTAAATGTCATTATGACATTTTGAAATTTCATACTATTTTTGTACCAATATGGGCGTTGTCGTCATGAGCTGCTTGAACAACACTTCTACGCATGCTCCTTGGTACAACAAAGAGAGCGTTTTCGTTGGGTTGTTGGTAGCAAAGAATTCCATTTTTCATTTTGAAGTGATCGTCTGGCGGTTCACCTCCGGATTCCAGAATTTCAATTAGGGCTTTCAACTCGGGGTCTTTTCCCTGATTAACTTTCACCAATCTGAAATCGTCGTCGAATTGGGTTACAACCAGTGCGTTTACTCTGCTTAGCGCATCTACATGTTGCATAGAACTGGAGGGGCGGTGCTCTAGTACATAATCGAATTCTTCTAATAGAATGGACCAACGGAATATGCGTCCATTAATTTCTTTTTTGGCTAATGCGAGTTTCAAGGCATTGCAATCCGTAACTAGTCTGAATCGTATGCCCAAGAGATAAACTCGGAAATATTCTAAGCTTCGGATTACGGCTAACATTTCCAATTCAAAAGAATCATATCGCGATTCAGCATCGCTTGTAGTTTTCGACATGTAGTAGGATGAAACAATCCATCTTGTTGACGTTGAAGAAGTACTGATCCATATCCACTGGCGCTGGCGTCTGTGTGTAGTTGAGTCTCCTTTTCTGGATCGTATATTTTCAAAACAGGTTCGTTTGTTAGCAGCTGCTTTAGGTTTTCAAAAGCCACCATCTGTTGTGGACCGAATTCAAACTTTTGATTCTTCTTTAGCAGTTTTGTTAAGGGTCGTGAAATAGTTGCATATGAAGGCATGAACCTCCGGAAATATCCTGCCAATCAAAGAAACCTTTGTACCTGTTTGGTAGGTACAGGAAACTTGGCGACTGCTTCCGTTTGAAGTTTTTGCGGTCGTATCTCATTATGTCTGATCCTGAACCCGAGATACTCCACTTCCGTGTACATGAAGGTACATTTGTCGATTCTCAAGGATAATCCATAGTCTTTTGCTACTTTAAGTACCTCTTCAAGCCGCTTAATGCCGTCTGTCACGTTTTGAGATATAATCATTATATCGTCCATATAAACAAGGATTTTTCGTTCGCGAATCAGCTGTTCGAATACTTTATGTATGTATCGCATGAAGGTAGCTGAACTATTAGCGAGTCCGAACGGTATAAAGTTATATTCATAGAGACCATTATAGGTGACGAACGCGGTGTACCTTTTTGATGCTTCGGCAACGGGCACGTGGAAAAATCCATTTTTTAGATCGAGCGTCGTGAAATAGACATGTGCATTAAGTGCGTCTATTTGGTCATTAATAAGAGGCAAGGGATACTTGTCCTTAAGTGTGATCTTATTGATCGCTCGGTAGTCAACGCATAGTCTCTTTTCTCCGTTCTTTTTATCTACAAGAACAACTGGGCTTGCGTAATTAGATTTACTTAATCTGATTATTTCCTTGGACAATAGTTCATTCACGGTGGTTTCAACGCATTCTTGTTCGGGTGGCGACAGTTTGCGTGGGCGAAGCACCTCAGGTTCGTTTGACGTAAGTGTAATGTCCATTTCGAAGCCGGGAACATTTAATGGCTCTCGTTTTTCTTCAACTGCCTCCATAACTAGTTTTTCAATTTGGCGGCGGTCGTTTTCACTCAAGTCGGGGTTAAGTCGCAACTCTTGAGAAGAAATTGTGACCTGTCGTGGCTCTTCACTTTCAATCTCGATGTTTGCGATACCTCGTTCGACCTTAAGCACCACAGAAGGTTGATTCAGCAGTTCTTTTCCGAGAATAATAGGAACTGGTATAGCGTCGTTAGTTACTATATAAAATTTCGCAGTGAGCAATCGATCGTTGATAGTCACAGGAATTTTCGCTAGTCCGATATTTTTACAAGTGACACCCTTTAATCTAGTCAAATTCACGGGTTTAATTTCGCTTTGGTCTGTCTCTAAATAGAGCACATTTAGTTCTTCGGCCTTTTGTTGCGTCATCAGATTTAAGGAAGATCCCGTGTCAACGAGTGCTTTTTCATTTATGTTGTTAATTTTTAATGCAACTGTTATATCATCGCACGACGTTTCGATAAGTAGGGCTCGCTTTGTCGCGTCCGTGTGCACCTTATCTTTTTCGCAATCTCGTGCTAGATGACCTTTCGCATGGCATTTTACGCATTCGACCTTAGGACAGTCTTTCATGCGATGCACCCCGTCTGTGCAAAACGGGCAGATTGATTTATCGCTCGCTTTGAATGAAACATTTGCAGTTGTTTGATTTTTCGCAGGCTGACTAACGCCTATTTTCGATTCCGGTTTTTCTATGGTTTTTCCCTTATTAGCAATAAAGGGGTATTTCGAGTCTTTTTCTTTTGGCGGCAAGTTTTTCCGAGATTTCTCAAAAGAATAGTACGCGTCGGCTTTACGAAGAAATTCAGTTGATGTAAGCGGTGGATTTGTATAAAATTGCTTTGCTAATTCGTGGTCCCGTAATCCTTGTACAATGTAATTTACTAGACTATACTCGTCAATATTTTGAGCAGCTATAGCTTTCATCGTAAACACGTACGTTCGAAGGGATTCATCGAGATTTTGTTTGCGGTCTCGTAATCTGCGATGCACGTCTATGGAATGAACATGGGTAGCAAAGTTATTTAAAAATCGTTGTTTAAAATACTGCCAGTCGTAGATATTTGGCTCGCACTCTTTCCACAGTTTTGCTGCGCCTCGTAGTTTTGCTTTCGCATAAATAATTAAACTGCGATCATCTAAACCGTAAAGCGATTTAACGTTTTCAACGGATTCCATAAACCGTTCAGAGGTAATATTGTTAGAATCGGGATCGAATTCTAATATTTCATTTTGAATTTCGGCGCCAAACCTATGGTTCTGCGCATGCATAGTCGTTTGCTGCGACGAATTTGATAGTTGTAGTTGTAACATGGCTACTTGCTGTTGCAACTGTAAAATCGTATCCGCGACAGATGGAGGTTGCGGTTGTTGACAATTGACAGAAGCTTGTGGCATGTAATTCGACGTTTGCGGCAATTGTTGCCACTGATATGGATAGAACGACGATGAAGGCATCGATTGATAAACGGGCACGTTTGAATTAGCCGCGCAAGCTTGAGCGAGTGGCGGGAAACGCGCTTGCATCGTCGACGTCACCTCTGCGGCCGGAACGTTCTGGGCCTGCGAGATCGTAAACGCCGTTTGCAGGTTAGGACATGGCGGAGGCATTGTTAGCGGTTGTATGGGATATTGTGGAAACTGCACATAGGAATTACATTCGTTTGCTTGGGACACGAGCGGACTTTGAGAAGCTGACGGATTTATTGCAGGGGTTTGCAAGTCGCTACCGGCAGCGCGAGACGTTCGCGTTTCCGGCGATGTTTCCCTGGAGCGTTCACCGCAGCTATCGTACGAGCTCATGCTTCTTAATCGTAATTAGAACGTACTCACCGAATGCAGTCTTTAATCGCACTTCTGACGCTGTAGGATGCAGAACGGTTTAATCGTAACCAAATGAATACACAATAATACACAACAAATATGAATTAACAGTAAAACATAACACATAAAGTTCAGGCTTGCTTCGTGCGCGGCCACACTTGTTGGCGTTCATCGGACGACTCCCCGCTTTCCCCACTTTCCGCGTGGCGGTGGCTCTGACTACTACACGCATGGCGGTGGCTCTGACTACGTCAAGCATGGCGGTGGCTCTGACTACTACAGTTGTTTCAGTATTATTAGAAACGTGAAGAAACTTTTACCCCATAATATTTTGATAACATTCTCTTTCATTGAATTGTTTCCTGTTACTTAGTAAAACAGCCGCCTAAAGTTCAGCATTTTTTTTTGCATAAAATCGTTAATATCTCCAGAACCGTTTACTTTACATTAAAATTATTAGCATTTCAATGGAAAACTCCTTGTAAGCTACCTAAATATTGAGCCTTCTATTTAAAAAAAGTAAGTTTAGGTCACCACTCTTTTTGACCTACCATTTATAATCAAAACTGTGTGATGTGCACCGCCTTCGTACCTCGTAGAATATAGCTATGTTAGGTACCCACAAGAATTTATTAACACACGCAGAATGCCATCCACGCGATGTTTAGATATGTTATCACGTTCGCCGTGCCGAAATCCGAAAACAAAACGACGCGCTACTTTTATTCCCTCGGCAAAAGATGCAACAGAACGGCAACGTTGCTGGAGGTTAGTATGTCGATTGTGTAACACGGCGATATACAAGGGGAGGCCACATTGTAGCAGTGTAGTCGGAGCTTTTTTTTTTTATTAACTCCTGTACAAGTTCACAATCTGCCCGAAGGCAATAAGCGACTGATTTTACAGTGGGTGCCATGTAATTAAATTACTAGGCAAGCATTCGGTTAGCGCCTTACATTAAAGACCTAACATTAGAGTAACTTAACCTATGTTAGTGTTATAACAAACTAAAAACTAAAATAAAATAAACTAAAATAGCACAATCTTATATTCTATTAATTAAGTCTAATGGGTTAAGTCGTTTTAGGCGGTTTGATGTTTGGCTGTTATCTAAGAGATTGACAGCTAGAGGATTTTGATGAAGTTCAAGTCGCGAAAGGTATTTAGCACTCGCGCACTTGGCTTCTTGTAACACATAGGGAACTTTTAAGTCGTGATGAAGCGTATAATTGGAAACAAACCACGGCGCATCTGTTATTGTTCTAAGTATTTTAGATTGAAATCTTTGCAGAATTTCAATATTCGAAGCACTCGCGGTACCCCACAGCTGAACTCCGTAGCTCCACACCGGTTTCAGAATCACTGTGTACACGGTTAATTTACTTGCTAGCGATAACTTCGACTTTCTGCCGATTAACCAATAGAGTTTTGAGAATTTAAGTCCTAGTTGTTTTCTCTTCATAAATATATGGTGTTTCCAATTTAGACGTCGGTCAAGGTATACGCCAAGATATTTTGCGCTGTCTGATTGGGGAAGTTCTTGCCCGTTCAAAGTGACACTGGGACATGTCTCTTTACGTAATGTGTAGGTAACATGCTGCGATTTGCTTTCATTTACCTTTATACGCCACCTCTTGAACCATCGTTGTACGCTATCTAGGGCTGTTTGTAGTTTCTCTGAGGCGTATGCAGGAACATCGCTCGTTGCCAAAATGGCGGTGTCATCGGCAAACGTAGCGGTAATTGTATTCGGCATAGTTGGAATATCTGCGGTGTAAAGTAAATATAGGATAGGACCCAGCACGCTGCCCTGGGGTACACCCGACTTTATTGGACACAGTTCTGAAATTTCCCCCTGGTACTTCACCATAAAGTATCTGTCGGAAAGGTACGATTGCAATATTTGGTAGTAAGGTGCAGGTAACTTGGTCTTCAATTTGTACAAAAGGCCTTGATGCCATACTTTATCGAAGGCCTGCGTAACGTCCAGGAAGGCAGCTGAACAATATTGTTTGTCTTCGAATGTTTTATTGAGGATTTCAACTACCCTGCTCAATAGTTGCGTGTTGCTCGCGGAACCCAAACTGATAGTTTGGTATAATATTCATCTCATCCAGCTGTGGTTTTAATCTCTTTAGGACAACCTTCTCCAGCATTTTAGAGAGTATTGACAAGAGGGCCGGTAGGATGTCACTTCTTCGGTTGGCTTTCCGGGTTTTGGAATGAGAATTATTTGGCCCACCTTCCACTGGGATGGGAAATGCCCAGTTCTTAGAGCAGAATTGTATATATGGGTAATCATAATAAGACCTTGATCTGGTAGTTGTTTGATGAGAGCGCCGGTTATAAGATCGTAGCCAGGTGATTTCTTCGGCTTTAGGTTCTTTATCATAGATTTTACTTCACTCAGTTTTATAACTTTAATTGGAGGTGACATTTGGTTCGGCGTTTCCAGAAACCTAAGAATAGTTTGTTCCTCCTCTGGTGCGATCTCAGAAGGAAAGGGCTGGAACACATTTGCAAGATGTTCAGAAAATGCATTGGCTTTTTCTTGATCAGTTCTTGCCCATGTTTTATCGCTTCTCCTGATTGGCGGGATGTTATCTTGGGTTTTATTTAACTTTGCTGTAGCTTTCCATAGCGAGTACTCCGTAGCCTCTGTTGCTGTTAAATCTTCCAGATATTTTTGAATTTCTTGATTTCTGTCATTGTTTAGCAGATCTCTAACATGTCTTATTGCCCTGTTGAAGGATTCTTTGTCTTGGGGAGCTCTGGTGGACATCCAGATCTTTCTCAGTCTCCTCTTTTCAAGAATCGCTTCCTTGACTGTCCTGGAACAGTTCTGCTGCTTGAAAGTGTTATTTAGTTTAGGTGTGGAGTCCCAAGCCGCTTTCTGTATTGTCCTTGTTAGATTCTCTACAGCCTCATCTATCTCTTCTCCAGTTTTCAGCGAGATGTTGGTGTCAATCCTTTCTTCAATCAACAGCTTAAACAGTTCCCAGTCGGTTTTGCTGTTGGTAAGAGATACTAACTTTTCTTTGTTAATTATTCTGGAACTCATTGTCACTATTATAGGGGAATGATCAGATGACAAATCAAGATTCTGCTCAGCTAGGAGTTGACCTCTCGAGATGCCTTTTAAAACACAAAAATCTATAACGTCTGGAATTTTATTTGGGTCACTCGGCCAGTAGCTAGGCTTACCTGTGGATAGAGTAATTAAATTGTTTTTATCCAAGCATTTACAAAGTTCACGGCCTTTAGAAGTTACCAGCCTTGATCCCCATCTGGAGTGTTTAGCATTGTAATCACCACCTGCTAGAAATCTGTTACCCAGGGTGGCGTAAAACTCCGTGAATTTGTCTTTCTTAATTACATGTCGTGGAGGGCAGTAGACGGCAGTAACAGTGATTGGTCCTTGCACGTCATTAATTACAATACTGGTTGCTTGTATGTGTTCTGTTTGGAACTTGCAGGTTTCATAGTGCTTTATTGAATTTTTTATGATAACGGCGCTACCACCATGCGCTGTGCCATCAGGGTGTTTAGTGTCGTAGATGTTGTAGTTATGTATTTTTAAGTAGCTGCGGCTGGTGTAATGGGTTTCCGATATTAGCATTATGTCTATATTGTGCTCTTTAAGAAAAACGGTTACTTCTGGCCTGTGGTTTACCAATCCGTTAGCATTCCAAACTGCAATTTTGAGATGTGGGTCCATTAATTGATCTTATCGAGCAGTTTAGACACAATGGTCATCATTGTATCCATGCGCTGAGCCATTTGCTCAACTAGTTTCTCCAATCTGGAGATCCTATCGTCAGGTTGGTTAGATTTTGTAGCTGCAATTTCTAGGTTATTAGTAGTTGCTCCTTTTAGTGCTGAGGCAAACGATGTTCCTTCGGATATTTTGTTTGAAGAGACTGGGACCTTATTTTGGGCCTGTAGTTGGGGATCCTTGGGTCTTAGGGTTGAAAACTTCCTCTGCTGTAGCTCCTTATATACTCTACACCCACGGTAGTTTGCTGGATGGTTCTGGCCACAGAGGGCGCACTTTAGGTCTTCGCGTTCTTTAACTTTACATGTTTTATTACTGTGGAACCCGCTACATTTCACGCATCTTGTTTGGCGCATACAAAAGTTCTTCGTATGACCAAGTCTCGTACAGTTTCCGCATTGTGGTATTTGTTTACTTTGGCGGAGCTGAGTTGCTATTTTGTGTGCACCATTTTTTTGTATATCTCAAATATCGAAATTCCTTACCCCTCTCTTGATGCTTCTGTTACGATAACCTTATTTAAGAGATTGACGAGGACTACACATGGAAAAACATGTTCCTTGACATGGAGGCGGGGTGTCTGTTATATGTTCGGAGGCAAGTAAGATAGCCGTGCATATATATACAGGGACCGGCAGAAACATATTAAACATTTTATTTACAATTTTTTTTCTTTATACAGTGTAATAACAAAAAAAACGAAAACATGAGTATGTTCACAAAACTTGGGAGTTTATTTATTTAGATATTGAGTGCCGGAGATGTCCACCTTCTTCTTCAGAACATTCATTAATGCGTCGAACAAAATCTTGCATAACTTTTTCTAGTATATCTTGCCTAATACCGTTAATTTCGTGGAGATCCCGGCGGCTTTTTATTACAAAGTTTATTACAAAGTTTAATTTCCATCAGGATTAAAAATTCAGCTCTAACACTAACAATAATTTTTCTACCAAGATATGAATTATGGTGATTTGGAAAGAAAAACAAAACGTAAAGAATAAATGTTATTAAAGGAATCCTACTAAATATTTTAAATGCAACTCAATCAGGTATGTTTATTAGTGAGGCTGTTATTTTATCTAAAAGACTTTTTAATATTAATTTTTTTAAATGTGTGAAGAAGCTTGAACTGCCAGCGAAACGTTACAATTTTTGATAAACATTTTAATGTGTTAATTTGACTAATACTAACCTCTCTTTGAAAAATTACTTTTCAAAACGTATTTTAGCAACTAAATTAAAAAACAATTTTAGCTGATTATTCTCCAATCTCAAATTCAATTATACATTACTAAAATGTAATTTTAGATTTTTTTTTGTTTAAGACGAGTTTTAGTTATTCCTAAAGCGTCTGGGGGGTGTTCCGACACCCATAAGTAGAAAGGGGGCAGCTATCCCCTCCACTTTTTATTTGATTCGCGGATTCGCGGTTTAATTCGCGGATTTATTCGCGGATTTCGCGGTTTTAATTTTAATTGACCTAATTAAATTGATCTAATTAAATGACCCAATTAATTTCGCGGTTTGACCTAATTAATTTTCATATGTGCTACTGATTAAATTACGCATTAGCTTCTGATTAAATTACGCGGCGGCCATTTTCAATTTTCGTGCGAATATTAGAATTTGAAATTTTTCAGATTTTTTCTAAGTTCCATTTTTTGAATTTAAACTTCCCGGGTGTCGGCTATCTTAATTTTCTGCGCGCGCACTTCACGAGAATGCCAGTTTAAATTTTAAATCTTTCAGATCTTTTTCTAAGTTCAATTTTTTGAATTTAAACTTTCCGGGTTTCGGACATCTTGGTTTTCTGCGTGCGCACTTTTCGCGTCTGCCCTTTTAATTTCAATTTTCGCGCAAATATTTGAATTTCAAATTGATAAATCTGTCTGTCTCTGGTACTCATGGGGCGTTGGTTGTCTCTCTTGAATTCACAGAAGGGCTGTTTATATTTAAAAAAATCTCTAGACGAGCTGGATTTGAACGCTCTACGTTCGTGTTCACCAAATTACATGCAACCGTCATTGCCTCAGCACCACGGCGACGGTTCAGATTTTATGTGTATAGCGGAAAGCTACTTTCACTGCTCTGACGTTACGAGCCCAGCTTTTAAAACAAACTATTTTTTCAAAAATATAAATTATAAGAATGGAATTGTGTAGCTTATTGTGTTTAAAGGTTGATACAATTTTTTTTTAAATTGACTTTGTAACTGGTTTTGCTAGAAATAATTACTTTATTTTTATAATTTGCCCCAACAGATCGGATGCTATCTCACACAATCTTCATTGGTTTCTATAGCTTTCTCTTTTTCACTCGTAGTACCGTGATACTGATTAAATTACGCATTAGCTTTTGATTAAATTACGCGGCGGTCATTTCCAATTTTCGCGCTAATACTATTTGAATTTGAAATTTTTCAGATGTTTTTCTAAGTTCCCTTTTTAAAACAGGTTGAGACATGCGCTTGTGACTAACAGTGCTTTGTTCGTTTAAACAGCCTTGATGACGGCAAAGCCATTTCAAAAAATTAACAGTTGTAATTAAGCAAATTGTTACAGTATCAAAACGACTTAAGGAATCTCAGGGCGAGCGTGCCATCTCACCCAATCCTCATTGGTTTCTATAGCTTTCTCTTTTTCACTCATAGTCCCGTGCTAGAGCATGCTTAAATTTATGTTGCTATGCGTAATTACAAAAGACGGTATAGCCCGAGGCTGGCTTTCTATTGGTCATCCGCTACGAACTTTAGTCAAGCTGCAGTTCTCGGCCACAATTATATATACCTGCAATAAGATAACATGAACAAGAAGATAACACGTATTGCCTGCGTAAGAAAGAGATAAACATAGTAGCAAATATTCGAGAAGGCTTGACTCTTAATTTTAATTATGACATTTGTCAACTAAACATGCCTACTAATATAATTTTTTGTATGGCTATCTCTTTCTTACTCAAGCGTTGTATTTGCTTGTTCATGTTATCTCATTGCTGTTATATATAATTATGGCCCAGCAGTATATCCAAACGTGCACTTTTTCAAATTTTTTGAGAACTCATGCTAGCTCAGTTTCAAATTCTCTACAAAAACAGTATTTTTATTCAACTCTCATTGAAAAAATCGCAATTTTGTTGAAAAAATGTTCTGCCACCATAATTTCGATAAACAAAATTTCAGTTACGTAGGCTCGTTGTTCATTTTTATTACGAAGTTCTTATACTTTTGATGGAAATATATGTATGTTGGCCACAAATTAACATAAAATTGCATAAAAACAAGCAATTTTGAAAAAAAAATGTTCTGACGCCATCATTTCACTTAAAATTTTACAAAACTGACATCATGTCACCTGAAATTATACAAAAAACGACATTTTTTTATCAATAAGCGATAAAAAATACGACATCCCACATCATTTCACTTAAAAAATTATCACAATTCGTTTTACAAAACGATTTATAATAACGAAAATGATGTAAAAGCAGTTTTAGAGTTATTTCTAAGCATAATTTTGCAAATGTTTTACACTTTTTTTTCTAAATTGTTGCAATTTTAGTAAGATTTGAATAAAAAAAATCTGGTGTGATACACGCACACAACTTCCTTTTACAGTGATCTTATAATTAGCCAAAAATTTGATTTTAAATTTTTAAGCATTTGTCAAAAATCTTCAAAAATTAAAAATTTTACAAAAACGGTACAAAATAGAGTGTTAGTTCAAGAGACAAATTTTCTCTATAATTTTAAGCGGAATTCAAAAATGTAATAATATACCGGGTGTTCTATTTAAAATAGAAGATTATAAAAAAAATAGAAAAAAAACAAAATAAACCCATTTTAGAAGTATTCAACTGGAAAATGACCTATCTCACATCAATACACATTAAAAATGTAATAAAAATGTAAAGTTTAAAAAAATCGTTAGAGCCGTTTTTGAAAAAATCGAAAAAAACTGAAAAATCACAAGAGTAAACACCTACTTCCGGTTATGCGATTTTCGTCAAAAGCTTGCATCTACATAGTACAAAAAACTTATATATGAAGTTTCAACGCCATACCTCTTTTCGTTTTTGAGATATTCTGTTCACAGGCAGACAGACACACAGACACAGCCAGACAGACAGACCAATGAAAAAAAATATGTTTTTTGGGTTCAGGGGACTCTAAAACGTGAAGATCTGTTGAAAACTCAATTTCGAATTTTTGGGGTGAATCCAATACTTCCTTTATTGTAAAAGGAAGTAACAGCAATTTCAGTAAATAATATTCTGCTACAATCATTTCGAAAAGCAAAATTGGAGTTAAGTAGGCTCGTTGTGTCTTTTTATTACAGATTGATCGATATAATATTACAATTTCGAATTTGTATTACAAAAATTCTTGTACTTTTGATGGAAATATATGTGTTGACCACAAATTAACATAATTTTGAATAAAAACAAGCAATTTCGTTGAAAAAATGTTCTGACACCATCAAAACACGCAATTTCATTGAAAAATCTTCTGCCACAAGCATTTCGATAAACAAAATTTCAGTTACGTATGCTCATTGTTCATTTTTATTACGAAAATTAATTCAAAATTGAACAAAAATCACGCAATTACACATCATCTCACATAAATTTTTACAAAAATCAACATCATGTCACTTGAAATTATATGCTGACCACAAATTAACATAAATTTGAATAAAAACACACAATTTCGTTGAAAAAATATGTTCTGACACCATCATTTCACTAAAAATTTTACAAAAACTGACATCATGTCACATAAATTATACAAAAAACGACATTTTAATTGGACACACGATGAAATTTTAATAAAAATATGCAATTACGCATCATCGCATTTAAAAAATTATCACATTTCGTTTTACAAAACGATTTATAATAACGAAACTGATGTGTAAAAACAGTTTTTAGAGTTATTTCTAAGCATAATTTTGCAAATGTTTTACACTTTTTTATAAAATGAAATCACAATTTTTTAAATTATATCACACCATTATGAAATCGTAGATTCATTTTTGAAATTGTACACTTTGTAACTGTAAAATAACTTCAAATACTAATATTTTAGCTTTAGATTTTGTAATTATTGCAGATTCGTGAAAAGCAAAAGCAGAGTAGAAATAAAAAACACAAACACTTTGTAATAAACAAATATATTGTTCTTATTTCGTAGTATACTTAATAATATAAAAATAAATGTGCAGCTGATTGCCTTATTTTCTAAAAATCCGCTAGCAATTTACAGAACTGTAGTTTGAGGTGTACAACATTTCAAATTAAAAAAGCTGCAAGTAATAAAATCAGAATTCGTTTACATGGGATCGTAGAACAAATTTCATTGTGGCATTTTAAAGTTTAAGGCGCTCCCAATTCAGATTTCCATTCGTACTGGATGTTGAGGACCTCTGCCTTAGAGGTGTTTTTCTAACGGCCCTTTTTTGGAAGTGCTTCCTAATCGACGTTTTTCTGACTGCACCTTTTTGATGTGGACTTGGATGAGTAGCTGGTGTTTTTAATTTATATTCTAAATCGGACTCGCAGTTATCAGTTTCCATTTTGGTTTTTCCTGTAGTACCAGTCGGGGCTGGCACTTTTGCTGCTTAGGTTTAGCTAGCACAACTTGAGCAACGTCAAGGCCTTTGATGTAATCAGCAAACTGTAGGCGTCCGGGTGGATTAATAGTTTTTCGAGGCCTCAGAGTGTCGTGAACTAAATCGACTATGTTAGACGCCGGTAAAATTGCACCCTTTATAGTAACGGTACCCCTGTGATCCCAGCTCACATCGTTTGAGGCACTCAAAATGCGTAGGAAAACTTCAGCTTTTTCTTAAAAGTTTTGGGAAGTGTCGATAAAATAAGGGCATTTGATAAGCTGTTACTGCTTGTTTCAATAGGTATTTTGATTGGCTGCCGTGCCTGGTTTGTAAAATGAAGGAATCTTTGTAACACTTGGTTGTACTGCCCCCATTTATCGTGATCAGTTAATTTGGACTTTAAAACTTTTTGCATTTCGTCATCAAGCTGTGATAATATATTTTTCTCTGTATTATCGCCAGACTTAAGGCGTTAGACAAATTCCGGCGATACAACCAACATCTTCCGCGCTTGATCCATTTTAGTAGAAAAAAGGAGCTCAGCCGTTTGTTCTGGTAGAGCCGTGGTGAATAAACTAACTTAAAATCAAGACTTTCATAATAAATATATAAAAAATATGACAGGTACGGGAATCGAACTCGCATTCTCTCTCGAGATCAGAGCTTAAATCTGACGCCTTAACCATTCGGCCAACCTGCCTCTCCTGTATAAACGAGCACTCTCTGCATAATTAAGAAAACATCTAGTTTAAAAGCCTTCTATTTGCAATTTCATTCAATATTTCATATAAATTAAATCGTGTACAAATTTCTAAATCAGGTTTTGATATATATTTTATCGAAAGACTTGATCCTAAGCTGCCGTTTTATTATTTGTAGTGATGCGTTATCGCTGAATTTTACAAGAGCCAACCTGTCTGCGATGTGAGGCACGCAGTGTTTCCATACCTTTTTATTTTAAAATTTTATAAAACCAGAGGCCCAGGATGCAGCCGCACCAGGTAACAGAGTACAATGGTTTAAAACAAGTTAGTGCGGCAGCAGTTTGGACCTCTGGTTTTATAAAATTTTAAAATAAAAAGGTATGGAAACACTGCGTGAGTCACATCGCAGACAGGTTGGCTCTTGTAAAATTCAGCGATAACGCATCACTACAAATAATAAAAAGGCAGCTTAGGATCAAGTCTTTCGATAAAATATATATCAAAACCTGATTTAGAAATTTGTACATGATTTAATTTATATGAAATATTGTATGAAATTGCAAATATTAGAAGGCTTTTAAACTAGATGTTTTCTTAATTATGCAGAGAGTGTTCGTTTATACAGGGGAGGCAGGTTGGCCGAATGGTTAAGGCGTCAGATTTAAGCTCTGATCTCGAGAGAGAATGCGAGTTCGATTCCCGTACCTGTCATATTTTTTATATATTTATTATGAAAGTCTTGATTTTAAGTTAGTTTATTCACCACGGCTCTACCAGAACAAACGGCTGAGCTCCTTTTTTCGACTAAAATGGATCAAGCGCGGAAGATGTTGGTTGTATCGCCGGAATTTGTCCAACGCCTTAAGTCTGGCGATAATACGGAGAAAAATATATTATCACAGCTTGATGACGAAATGCAAAAAGTTTTAAAGTTCAAATTAACTGATCACGATAAATGGGGGCAGTACAACCAAGTGTTACAGGCACGGCAGCCAATCAAAATACCTATTGAAACAAGCAGTAACAGCCTATCAAATGCCCTTATTTTATCTACACTTCCCAAAACTTTTAAGAAAAAGCTGAAGTTTTCCTACGCATTTTTAGTGCCCCAAACGATATGAGCTGGGAGCACAAGGGTACCGTTACTATAAAGGGTGCAATTTTACCGGCGTCTAACATAGTTGATTTAGTTCACGACACTCTGAGGCCTCGAAAAACTATTAATCCACCCGGACGCCTACAGTTTGCTGATTACATCAAAGGCCTTAACGTTGCTCAAGTGGTGCTAGCCAGTGCAGTCTTTAGGCACGGGCCAGGCGGGCCCGGGCCCGGGGCCCCCAATTTTTTGGGGCCCCCGACAGGCGCATTGATCAACTAATAATTCTGTAATTCATTAAATACTTTGTAAAAAAATAAAAATTAAAGTTGTGTATTCATTTGATAAATTTAAAGTGGAAGTGTTTATCCCAATTATCGACTCATCGATAACTTAACTACAGCAGAGATCTGCTGCATATATCAAAGTAAACAATCGGTGTGGCTGTTTATCAACTAAGAACCATTAGTCCAAATGTGTTGCACGATAGCTGTAAAAAGTTTGCTGAATATTATCACCTTGCTATAAATGGAGAAGAATTAGAAACGGAATGTATTCATTTAGCGCTGTATTTAGGAACTAACGATGTATATAAAACTAAACAAATTGATAACTCGCTACTGTTTAACATTTTAAGAACTGATAAATTAGAAGAAACATTTCCTAACGTTGCGTTATCACTTAGAATTTTCATGTCATTATTCATTAATGATCACTAATTGCAGTGGAGAACGTTCATTTTCGAAGTTAAGCAGGATAAAAAACGAACTTTGCAGTACTGTGCTACAAGAGAGGCTAAACTCTTTTATCATTAATGTGCATAGAAAGCGACATATTGTTGAATTTAAATTTTGAAGATATAATACAGGACTTTGCCCATACCAAATCGAGAAAAAAATCTTTTATTGTGTAGCAATAATTATTTCTTAATTTTTAGGATTCTTATGTTCTATTGTGTTTATATACATTTTATTAGAATTTTAATTTCGTTTCAGTACATAGTTGTATAAAAATAAAAGCAGGTATATTAATCGCTATTTATGCAACAAGTGCTAAAAGTCAACGTTTATGCGCGAGATATGAAAATCATGAACCGAAGCCGAAGGCTGAGTTTCATAACATGTCTCTTGCATAAACTACTTTTAGCATGCGTTGCATACAATATTTTATCTACGACCTTAATTTTACCGTTATTAATCCATAATATCGATTTAACAAAGGTTTGCATCTACGACACTTCTAATTTATGTCATAATAAACAGTAGCCCATGCCGCGCGGGCGAATGTTTGCGAAGCCAGTACTGCAAGGTCAGTTACAGAATGTAATTATTATTAATACTCCACGTCTGACTGTATTTATTACATAACGCGTTAATTATTTCAAAAACACTTTACCTGTAAAGCAAGAAGTAACTAGAATAACTTTACAACTTCACCTCCAGTTCGAAATTGTAGTTTTGTAACCTCACTTCACTTTTAGCACATGGGTTAAAAGTAAACAGCTGATTTCTATAACCACGCTAAACTATAAAACGTCACTTTTAGTGAAACAAGCTAGCGTTAAAAGGCCTACTTTTAGTAGTGGTCGTAGATAAAAATATGTATTGTATTGTATTGAGTTACTTCCTTTCTAGAAGGGCCCCTTCATTACCTTGGGCCCGGGGCCTTAATCATATAAAAGACGGCACTGGTGCTAGCTAAACCTAAGCAGCAAAAAGTGCCAGCCCCGACTGGTACTACAGGAAAAACCGAAATGGAAACTGATAACTGCGAGTCCGATTTAGAATGTAAATTAAAAACACCAGTTACTCATCCAAGTCCACATCAAAAAGGTGCAGTCAGAAAAACGTCGATTAGGAAGCACTTCAAAAAAAGGGCCGTTAGAAGAACACCTCTAAGGCAGAGGTCCTCAACATCCAGTACGAATGGAAATCTGGATTGAGAGCGCCTTAAACTTTAAAATGCCACAATGATATTTGTTCTACGATCCCATGTAAACGAATTCTGATTTTATTACTTGCAGCTTATTTAATTTGAAATGTTGTACACCTCAAACTACAGTTTTGTAAATTGCTAGCGGATTTTTAGAAAATAAGGCATTCAGCTGTACATTTATTTTTATATTATTAAGTATAATACGAAATAAGAACAATATATTTGTTTATTACAAAGTGTTTGTGTTTTTTATTTCTACTCTGCTTTTGCTTTTCACGAATCTGCAATAATTACAAAATCTAAAGCTAAAATATTAGTATTTGAAGTTATTTTACAGTTACAAAGTGTAAAATTTCAAAAATGAATCTACGATTTCATAATGGTGTGATATAATTTTAAAAATTGTGATTTCTTTTAATTTTGAGAGATGCATTTTATAAAAAAGTGTAAAACATTTGCAAAATTATGCTTAGAAATTACTCTAAAAACTGTTTTTACATCAGTTTCGTTATTATAAATCGTTTTGTAAAACGAAATGTGATAATTTTTTAAGTGCGATGATGCGTAATTGCATATTTTTATTAAAATTTCATCGTGTGTCGAATTAAAATGTCGTTTTTAGTATAATTTATGTGATATGATGTCAGTTTTTGTAAAATTTTTAGTGAAATGATGGTGTCAGAACATATTTTTTCAACGAAATTATGTGTTTTTATTCAAATTTATGTTAATTTGTGGTCAACATACATATATTTTGTATAATTTCAAGTGACATGATGTCGATTTTTGTAAAAATTTATGTAAGATGATGTGTAATTGCGTGATTTTTGTTCAATTTTGAATTAATTTTCGTAATAAAAATGAACAATGAGCATACGTAACTGAAATTTTGTTTATCGAAATGCTTCTGGCGGAAGAGTTTTCAATGAAATTGCGTGTTTTGATGGTGTCAGAACATTTTTTCAACGAAATTGCTTGTTTTTATTCAAAATTATGTTAATTTGTGGTCAACATACATATATTTCCATCAAAAGTACAAGAATTTTTGTAATACGAATTCGAAATTGTAATATATCGATCAATCAGTAATAAAAAGACACAACGAGCCTACTTAACTGAAAGTTTGCTTTTCGAAATGATTGTAGCAGAATATTTTTCAATAAAATTGCTGTTTTTTATTCAAATCTTACTAAAATTGCAACAAGTTAGAAAAAAAAGTGTAAAACATTTGCAAAATTATGCTTAGAAATAACTCTAAAACTGTTTTTACATCATTTTCGTTATTATAAATCGTTTTGTAAAACGAATTGTGATAGTTTTTTAAGTGAAATGATGTGGGAGCACGTATTTTTTTAACGCATATTGTATAAAAATGTCGTTTTTTGTAGAATTTCATGTGACATGATTCAGTTTTGTAAAATTTTAAGTGAAATGATGGCGTCAGAACATTTTTTTTTCAAAATTGCTTGTTTTTATGCAATTTTATGTTAATTTGTGGTCAACATACATATATTTCCATCAAAAGTAACCGAAATTTTGTTTATCGAAATGATGGTGGCAGAACATTTTTTCAACAAAATTGCGATTTTTTCAATGAGAGTTGAATAAAAATACTGTTTTTGTAGAGAATTTGAAACTGAGCTAGCATGAGTTTTCAAAAAATTTGAAAAAGTGCACGTTTGGATATACTGCTGGGCCATAATTATATATAACAGCAATGAGATAACATGAACAAGCAAATATAACGCTTGAGTAAGAAAGAGATAGCCATACAAAAAATTATATTAGTAGGCATGTTTAGTTGACAAATGTCATAATTAAAATTAAGAGTCAAGCCTTCTCGAATATTTGCTACTATGTTTATTTCTTTCTTACGCAGGCAATACGTGTTATCTTCTTGTTCATGTTATCTTATTGCTGGTATATATAATTGTGGCCGAGAACTGCAGCTTGACTAAAGTTCGTAGCGGATGACCAATAGAAAGCCAGCCTCGGGCTATAACGTCTTTTGTAATTACGCATAGCAACATAAATTTAAGCATGCCCTAGCACGGGACTATGAGTGAAAAAGAGAAAGCTATAGAAACCATCGAGGATTGGGTGAGATGGCACGCTCGCCCTGAGATTCCTTAAGTCGTTTTGATACTGTAACAATTTGCTTAATTACAACTGTTAATTTTTTGAAATGGCTTTGCCGTCATCGAGGCTGTTTAAACGAACAAAGCACTGTTAGTCACAAGCGCATGTCTCAACCTGTTTTAAAAAGGGAACTTAGAAAAACATCTGAAAAATTTCAAATTCAAATAGTATTAGCGCGAAAATTGGAAATGGCCGCCGCGTAATTTAATCAAAAGCTAATGCGTAATTTAATCAGTATCACGGTACTACGAGTGAAAAAGAGAAAGATATAGAAACCAATGAGGATTGTGTGAGATAGCATCCGATCTGTTGGGGCAAATTATAAAAATAAAGTAATTAGGTAATTTAATCAGTATCAAGTAATAAGTTAAATTTTGACTTTTTGAATTGAATTTTAAAAAATTGTAATAGGAGATTAGTTAAGTCAATTTGGTGTTAAGTTTGCATGATTAATATTATATTAAATAAAAATCATTAAGTCGTAAATAGTTTAATAAATAAGCAAAAAAACGTTTCGCACAATTAAATTGGCTTCATCAGTTTATGATAATAAGAGCATTATGTTGAAATGGTTAAATGGAAAATTACAAATCTGAAAAGTTAAAGAATAGGTTAGCGAACTACAATAAAATTCCCTTAAAAATGTGTACTTACGGTTTAATTAGTTTTTGTAGAACATAACTATAATCATTACGACTTTTTTATATTTTTTATAATACTATTAAAGTAAGGAGTTAAATGATTAAATTTACATTTTAAATAAATAACTGTTATAAATTATTTTAATTAATATTTTACTGGCTTTCATTTCGAAGCAAGCAAGAAGTCTGAAATATTAGATAAAACTGCAAGGTTACATACAATATTTGCAATTTATCAGTAAGTGCGCAGAAGTTTAAAACTGGACATGCATTCGTTCAATTATTGCAGGGTTGTATTAAGTGAAATTTGATAATAACAATTTTCAAATTTCACTTAATACAACCCTGCAATAATTGAACGAATGCATGTCCAGTTTTAAACTTCTGCGCACTTACTGATAAATTGCAAATATTGTATGTAACCTTGCAGTTTTATCTAATATTTCAGACTTCTTGCTTGCTTCGAAATGAAAGCCAGTAAAATATTAATTAAAATAATTTATAACAGTTATTTATTTAAAATGTAAATTTAATCATTTAACTCCTTACTTTAATAGTATTATAAAAAATATAAAAAAGTCGTAATGATTATAGTTATGTTCTACAAAAACTAATTAAACCGTAAGTACACATTTTTAAGGGAATTTTATTGTAGTTCGCTAACCTATTCTTTAACTTTTCAGATTTGTAATTTTCCATTTAACCATTTCAACATAATGCTCTTATTATCATAAACTGATGAAGCCAATTTAATTGTGCGAAACGTTTTTTTGCTTATTTATTAAACTATTTACGACTTAATGATTTTTATTTAATATACTATTAATCATGCAAACTTAACACCAAATTGACTTAACTAATCTCCTATTACAATTTTTTAATCAGTATCACGGTACTACGAGTGAAAAAGAGAAAGCTATAGAAACCAATGAAGATTGTGTGAGATAGCATCCGATCTGTTGGGGCAAATTATAAAAATAAATTAATTATTTCTAGCAAAACCAGTTACAAAGTCAATTTAAAAAAAAATTGTATCAACCTTTAAACACAATAAGCTACACAATTCCATTCTTATAATTTATATTTTTGAAAAAATAGTTTGTTTTAAAAGCTGGGCTCGTAACGTCAGAGCAGTGAAAGTAGCTTTCAGCTATACACATAAAATCTGAACCGTCGCCGTGGTGCTGAGGCAATGACGGTTGCATGTAATTTGGTGAACACGAACGTAGAACGTTCAAATCCAGCTCGTCCAAAGATTTTTTTAAATATAAACAGCCCTTCTGTGAATTCAAGAGAGACAACCAACGCCCCATGAGTACCAGAGAGAGACAGATTTATCAATTTGAAATTCAAATATTTGCGCGAAAATTGAAATTAAAAGGGCAGCCGCGAGAAGTGGGCACGCAGAAAACCAAGATGTCTGACACCCGGGAAGTTTACATTAAAAAAATGGAACTAAAAAAAATCTGAAAAATTTCAAATTCAAATATTCGCGCGAAAATTAAAAATGGCAGCCGCGTAGTTTAATCAGAAGCTAATGCGTAATTTAATCAGTAGCACATATGAAAATTAATTAGGTCAAACCGCGAAATTAGTTGGATCATTTAATTAGATCAATTTAATTAGGTCAATTAAAATTAAAACCGCGAAATCCGCGAATAAATCCGCGAATTAAACCGCAAATCCGCGAATCAAATAAAAAGTGGAGAGAATATAGCTGCCCCATTTCTACTCCCATATCACCCCCCATAGTTTCGCCACTGGTTGCTGTCGCATTTTTCTGGGATGTCATTACTCCTAGATACAATGTAAGAAGTAGTTGCACCTAAGGTTTCTCCAATTAATTTTATAACACTCATGGAGCTTGTATATAGAAACTTTAAGGTGGTATCGTCACTCCTGGTAAAATCATTAGTTGCTATTAGTATTAGATTACAGCCGCGCATTGATTTTAGCGTAGTATGGAAGTTATTAGAACAATTGTGACAAGGAGTCAATAAATCCAATTTACTTTCCGTTTCATATCCTCTAGGTACATCAAAGAGAGTAGTGGTATAAAATTGCAGTAAAGATTTGGAAGTTCTTTGCTGTACAATTAATATGACGTTGATAATATGTTAGCTTTTTTACTTACCTTTAGGTCGTCGTTCTTTAATTATTTAACTCAACAATTGAACATTATATAAGTGTACTTGAGGCCCGTCTACTAGCAACAGTGAAGACGTCGCGAATTCTTTAATTAAGATGTTAAAAGGAGCGCCAACAAGTTAATACTCGGGTACACTGATATATGTCAAGAAACTTGTAACTTTACTGTATATCTAAATAAACAATTATTGAACCCAATGCTTGTAATTAAAATGAAAGAGAGCAATACCCTTAACTAGTTTTATTATCAATCAAAACTTGAGACATCAAAAATTAGCCTATTATCTGAACGGGACGGGGTAATTGTTACTCAGATGTTGTCAATTACTAAATTACTCTACTATTTGAACGGGACGGGGTACCTCTCTTAACTTAAACTACTAGTCTTTCTAATGTTTGCACAGCGTTTTCATATGCAAAATATCATCAAAATCACTTATCTGTTCGTGGTTACACTTGTAGACGTTTAATGAATCAGATTCAATGTCAGCTTGACAGCTCCCAATCGTCAGCTATCACATGCGGCAAGTAGTCCTCAAAACTGCCTGGTGACTTCCAGCAGACTAAATTTTCTGTAGGTTTTCACGCCTACACTTTTTTGCTATAATTCGAAGTTCAAGATAAAATGCGGTAGATGCCAAAATAACTGTACCTACCCTGTTAAACAGGCAATAAACTTTGTAAACTTTATTTCCTGGTTTTCCAAATCGCTTCTAAGCTCGAATTTACATTCGTCGGAAAAATGATACTCGCTTCTTAAATCTCCTACCAGGACGGCTAGCCAGCAACATTCACTACTATAGCTAAACCATATGCAATGGCGAGATTATCACTTATATACCACGAAACCCCTTGCACTTTCAAATGCTGTCACACGTTTTTTTCAAAACAAAACCGTTCTTTATCTTTTTCCTCTAGTAACGACCAATGCCAATCTGATACTAATTTTTATGAGTTATTATCGCATTAATCCCACTTGATCTCTTATTCAACACTTATATACTATAGATTACTTGTATTAATATCATATGCTTTTAGCACGTAACAAACTCCCCCCTTACCAGAAAGGAAAAATTTCAACGAAGTTTTTAACTAAAGAATAACTTTATCCTATAAGGATACATACATATACTCTAGAGAGTCAGTAAACCGTCTGTCATAAGACGTCCCTAACACTCAATCTTTAACAACCCAAAACCCACACCACAAACAAGCAACTACACTCTCAAAATGTCCTCAACAATAAAACAAACAACTGACAAAAGAAAAATTGTCCCCTAATGGGAGACTTCAACGGAATCCAACAACAACTGAAACAACCAATCACAGCAGCAGATCACACCAAAGACTTCATTCGGCAACTAGGGCTCAAAAGGAAACTAAAGGACATTAACTCGGGGACAGAGGCAGGTCCCATAAATCCGGAACAAGCCGATACTCTAAATGAGTAAACGAAACCGTTCTCCAACTCCAAGCATG
The DNA here is from genome assembly GCA_940337035.1 of Agriotes lineatus. NCBI lineage: Eukaryota > Metazoa > Arthropoda > Insecta > Coleoptera > Elateridae > Agriotes > Agriotes lineatus. The sequence goes on from CALNHX010002686.1 coordinate 80,924, forward strand.
ACCAAAAGCGAAACCAAAACAAGGACTCGAGACTCACTTGTGGATCTAAATCCGCGTAAGCGAAATGGGTACCGACACAAAAAAAACTCGCACAATACGCATAGCTGAAGGTATAACACAGCAACACTATGCCACCAAAATCCCAAAAGGGTATCAACAAAACCCAACAAGCTAACTCGAACCTACACCAAAGCGAAAGATAAACTTCACTCGACCTGAATGCAAGTCAACCACAAAACCAAACCAACTGCTATCTGCAAGCTACTCCAGTGTTGCTAGAGGAAGAACTAGATGACAAGCTCCCTAAAGTGACCTACCCTGCAATGCCCAACCGACCACCCTATACTTTATAAGAGGGAAAGCAAGATAAAAATGCTCCCTAAAGTGACCTTCCCTACAGTGCCCGTCCAACCACCCTATACTTTAAAAGAGGAAAAGCAAGATAAAAATGCTCCCTAAAGTGACCTTCCCTACAGTGCCCATCCAACCACCCTATACTTTACAGGAGGGAAAGCAAGATAAAAATGCTCCCTAAAGTGACCTTCCCTACAGTGCCCATCCAACCACTCTATATGAAATATAAACCCAATCAAAAGAAAGGAGAGAATATTCCATAACCAAGTTCACACAAAACCACAATCATACTAACGATCCAGCTGAAGGCTGACCGACACCAAAAGAACCACACACCAATGCACTGCTAGAGCTCCACACCACAAAACGGCCACAAAAAAAAAACCGAAGAAACAAATTTTATCATCACACACAGAAACCACCAGAAGATCGAAAGCGGAAGAAGTAACAGAAAAAAAACAGATTACATTGGTCGAAGGAAGGGACAATGTATTGAGAAAAGAATTAAGTTCCAATTTACCAAGACAGCCAGCAACTCAATGACAAATAACCAGTCACAAAGACCTCGGGAAATCGTCCCATAGCAGTACCCAAGACCCAAAAATCTGCATACCAATGGAGCTTCATCAGGTCCGATTAACAATTCACCAATCTCTGAAGCTAAGGGCTAGTGGTACACACAATTCAAAGGTATGCTGCCGCCATTACATCACCAAACCGTTTTCCCAAACATGTCTAACATCGTTACACAACAAAGAACGAGAATCATCACCCCCAGGAAAAATAGATACCACTCAATTCGGGGACACAAAAACAGCCACCGAAGGAACCATCACAAACCTAATCTCGATAACTAAAGAGCTAATCGACGATTCAGAAATCACAATCAAAAACCTATCTTACCCAACGGGCGTACTCGAACCTCATCAGAAACAAAGGAAAATAAAATTGAAGATCCAACAAATAATAACTACCATAACCAAAACTAGAAAGATGGTTTGAGAGACGTGATATCTACATAAGCAAAATCTCCCAAACACACCAACACCAAGCCATGTTATCTTACCAACAAACCAGAAGAAGATGAAAGAGCCAATCGAAGAACTGTATGCCAACCCAAACTAGGAAGATGTACTGAGAGACCTAAAAATTATCAAGGATTAAAAGAAAACCGCAGAGCGAATCCCTCAGACACACCAACATCGAACCCACATCACAATCAACACTCCAAAATGAAAAGGGAAAGAAGCAATAAACTAACCCACGCCAACCTAACTAGAAGGAGGCTTATAAATCCCTTCTTACTGAATGGACTTTGTACTAAGGTATATTAGGTTTAATCGGTTTATTATAACCTAAGGAATCTATGATCAATCGGTGTCCCATTCTTTTTGTTGCACCCTGTATAATTGTTATCCTTGACTTTATGTATTTACTTACATCTTACATCAAAACAAACTAAAAAGTTTTGGTTTTGATGAACGGTGCATGTAGCTACAAGATTTAATTGTCAAAAAACCTTCAAAAGTGATAAAAGTATGTAGGTTACTATAGTTAACAAAACATAAAAAGTAAGCATTTTTAGATTACGATTACGAATCGACACGACACTAATGATAGTTGCAACTTGCAAGCAAGTTCTAATAAATAGAACTATATAACAATTATTTTTATTGAAAGTAATTGAAAAAGTAATTGATGTTTACAATTACAATTACTAAGTAATTGGTACTTGAATTACTATTTCCTGTGAGTAATTGAATCTCTGGTAATTAAATTACTTCATTGGGCGGTAATTGGTAATTAGTAATTAATTACTTTTTTAAAGTAATTTGCCCAGCTCTGGATATATATCATAATATACAGATTAGTGGAGGAAAATGTGAACATAAGTAATCAAATGTGCTAGAATACAGTTTATGGATTTTGTATGCGTTAGCCATAAACAGACCTACATGCGATTAACATATAGCATCCGCAGAATCAAAAGGTTTTGTTTTTAGGAAACACTGAATTCTAGGATACTAGATTTTAAATAATATATGTCTACTTCTGTCTAACGCATACAAAGCCCATAAACTGTATTCTAGCTCAATGGACTGCCTATGTTCGCATTATCCACCACCAACTTGTATAATATAACATATATCGCCCCTCATAAATTTGTAACACATGGCTTTTTTTATCATCCGTTTATCAGAAAGTTTTATTCCTGATACAAGTTTCTACATCTCAAACTAAAAATGCACTTGTATATGGGGGGGTTCAAAATTATGAAAATGGTTCGAGAATAAAGTACCCTTGTTTTTCAAAATAGACAAAAATGTTATTTGAAGAAGAATTAAAAGTAGGTGTCAAATATAAAGTCACAGTTACTTGCTTCGATTTTTTTTTTCTGATTTCTCCTATTTTTTTTTACCACCCTGTGTATTACCAAATGAAATACTTCAAAGTTAACTTATCAGCGGATACGATAAACGTGTACTGTCAAACCTGAGTTTCCCCTCACTTAGCAACCAGGATATTCCGGGATTCGAAATTAGTGCTAACAAATTTCATTTTTGTGAATTTTTTTTAAATAACAATTTAAAATCAATTATAATTTTCAATACATATGTTATAACAAATACTTCCAATTAACACTTTTGTGTATTTTGAAAAATAAGGGTATTTATTTTTCAATCATTTTTATATTTTCGAACCTCCCTCGTATATGACGTAGGATACTTAAATTTTTGCAAATGCATTTTTAATTTGAGAAGCTGCAGAGGTTTTAATGGACAATAAAATGTTCTGATAAATAGATGTATGAAGGACAATAACGGTGGTATTGTAACAACGCAAAAACTTTGTTTAATCACTTATATTCTAAATGGCACAAGCCTTCAACTAGAAAACGACGAAATATTAAAAATTGTGAATTGTTACTATAAAATAGTTAAAATGAATAAATCGATCCCATGCGACATATGTCACTGAAATGGGAAAAAAATCCTCTTTCTCATAATGCCACAGCTAACTATGTGTTTCATATAAAAAATACAACTTTATGTTATAATCTGAATTTAGAAACTCTTTTGGACAACACACTACGCCACTGAATTATTATCACAAATAAATAATATTAATACTACTTACGGGAACTTGAAAATTTTGCTACCTCACCCTAAAAGTTTAATTTATTATTATTCATTTTAGATACACATTTGTCTTACTTTCTGTGGCGCCTGGGCCATATGACCAAAATCAAAGTTGGGCGTTGTGACCAAAATCAAACTTGGGCGTTATGAACAAGTTGGTCGTTGTGACGAGAATCAAAAGTGGGCGTTGTGACAAGAATCAAAGTTAGGCGTTGTCACCAACTTGGGCGTTGTGACCAAGTTGGGCGTTGTGACCAAAATCGAAATTGGGCGTTGTGACCAAGTTGGGCGTTCTGACCAAAATCGAAATTGGGCGTTGTGACCAAAATCGAAGTTGGGCGTTATGACCAAAAAGGTGGTTTCAGTGGCGTCGATAGCTCTCTTCTATAACAGGCGTCAGTGGGCGTTGTGACCAATATCGTTTTTGGGCGTTATGACCAAGTTGGGCGTTGTGACCAAAATCAAAATTAGGCGTTGTGACCAAGTTGGGCATTGTGACCAGAATCGAAGTTGGGCGTTATGACCAAATTCTGAGTTGGGGTTTGTGACTAGTGGGCGTTGTGTCCAGGCCACGGCAGTTTGATACGGCGGTTAAAGGTTTCGGTTCGGTGTTTAATGTGTTATTCGTTTTGTTTGCAGATATAATATGTGCGTGAAATTTAATAAATTTAATTAAAACATTGCATTAAACATTTATTACCATGGTGTACTGTGCAGTGATGGGTTGTTTAAGCAACAACAACAAAAAGAGCAATAAAGTTTCGGATTGCCTTTTCTTTAGTTTTCCAAGGGACAAACATGTTTGCGAACAATGGATTCTAAAGTGTTACCAGCAATACAAATTTAATGTGAAAACATCAAGAATATGTTCAAATCATTTTGTAGAAAGTGATTACTGTTCCAAAGAGAAACTGTTGGAATTACCGCAAAATAAATGGAAGTTGAAAAGTGATGCAGTACCTTCTCTTCATTTAATGAAACCACAAAGTATGGAGACATCTCTTCAGCAAAAACGTACTACGAGAATGAAGGAAAGGCTAAATAGGGAGCTAATAAAAGATATGTGAATTTTTTTAAGTACATAGATTTTATAAGTTTAGGTGTAAAAAACACTTTTTCTCATGACACTAGGGTATTCTTTATTTATTGTTCTTAATAAATTTTTTATATATTATTTATTTATTTTAGCTTTACGTGCCTCGACTACTTTGGTCAATGGCACAGGTACAAAAAAGTTTACAAATAATGAACTAAAAATTAAATTAATGCAGATAGAAGTTAACAGTATGGGTATAAATTATTTCAAATTTGGTCATACATTTTAATATTTTGTAAGAAATTAATTATATTTCTAAAATTGTTAGAACAGTTAAGGTCTTCTTTAAGGTCTGACTTGAGGGTATAACGTTGACGGGCTTCAGCATATTGAGGACATTCCGCGAGAATGTGCTTCACTGTTAGGCGAATGTTGCAGTACTCGCAGAGAGGTGGGTTGCCATATACCATCAAGTAGCCATGTGTTGCACGGGTGTGTCCGATTCTTAGTCTCCGTAGTATGATTTTATCTCTTCTGGTCATAGGCGGTAAGCTGCTTTTATTAATTCTGGGTTGGATAGCAGACAGCTTGGTATTTGAATGGTGCCACAAAATTTGCCATTTATTTGAAATTTCTTGCTTCAGAACGTTTTTGAGGTCTTTGTGGAGTTGGACTTCTTCTACAGGCAGGTCATACGATAAAGCTTCCTTAGCGGCTTGGTCGGCTCTTTCATTGCTGGTGATACCGACGTGTGATGGCACCCAGATGATGGTTATAGAGACACCTTGGTCGGCAAGAAGTTGGCAAACCTCATGTATATCTTGAGCCAGAGTGTTTTGAGTGTACATGTTTTCTAAGGAATGAATGGCTGCAAGTGAATCTGTGCATATTGCAACTGTCTCATTCACGTCCGTTGTCATATTAAGTGCCATCAGGATTCCGTACAGTTCCCCGGTATGAACACTACAGTTGGCGGGCATTAGATGCCTTGCCATGGTAGCATCTGATGTGGTAACGGAGCAACTAACGCCATTTTCGTTTTTTGATGCATCAGTATATAGGATGTTATCAAACTGTTTCGAGTTGATCAGTTGTAAGAAGGATTGCACAAAGATGCAGTTAGGAGTTTCGTGCTTTTTGTATTTACACAGAGACGTATTGATGCAGGGTAACCTTTTGGTCCAAGGAGGCATCTTTGAAATTGGGATAGCACGGGTCTTGTAGCCAGCAAGAACTTGGAATATTTAATATTGAAGCAAAAACTGAACTTGAAGTATCCAATATTGAGACACGAGGTGAAAATGAAGAGGAGGAAGAAAACTTCCATGAGAAAATTAGAACTGTTTCTACTTAGACAAGGTAGAAAATATAATTATTAAAACCTAAACATATTTACTTAATAGTAATTTATTATACAAGACGATAAAGTTAAATTTTATCTACGAGTGAATCGTTTAACGCCGAGACGAAGTCGAGACGTTAATGATTCAAGAGTGGATAGAAATAACTTTATCATCGTGTATAATACAATATTTTTTTCTATAGCAAGAACTTTAACAATTTCAAAAGAAAATAATGACAGTCAATCACATTTCAAAATGTCAGTAGCTAGACTGGGTTGCTACGATAATACGAAGCTGTCATATTTAATTTAAACAAAAGTTAGAAAATTAAATTACTTTATCTATCCTTGATGTTAAAGTGCTACTTTATCTACCCTTGCTGTTAAAGTAAAACTTGACCTTTTGTTTTGAGTTGATAAAAGCACACTTTAACATGTGCTATAGAAAAAAGATTTTTTTATTGAAACTGAGCTTGTGGAACAAGTTAAAATTCTTCAAACCGAAAATACGCATTTAAAGAAAGGGAAGAAAAGAAAACAGAAGGGCAACTTCGTAAATTAAAAACTGCCAAGCAAGTTCACTGGACTATTGAAGATATTGCTTCTGCTATATCATTATGTGCAGGAGGTTCAAGGCCCTACCGTTTATTAAGGAAAAGAGGCTACCCTTTTCCTTCGGTTTTCACTTTAAGAAGATGGGCCAGCAAAATAAATATTCAACCAGGTATGCCAATTTGATCCACATATAATTGTAATGTAAATGGTTTCATCCTTATGTTTTTATTTATTTCCATTTATTTATTTATATTTACAGGCGAACTCCCATGTAGTGATGTTCAAAAATTCCCACAAAAACATCACTATATAGAAACTTCACTAAGTATATAGAATTTATACTAAGAAATCCTATAATCTGCTTAACAATTCAGTAGTGCTAAAGGTATAGACAAGTAAATAATTCTAAGAAAATCTGCTCAAAACCTTCTCTGCATTCCTAAGTACTCGGGTACTTGGGTAAATCATTATATAGAATTTGAACATGATATTTTAGAGGTGTTTTTACACGCAACTTAGCCCGAAGATCAAAATCCTTTAAAAATCATCACCAAATAGAAAAAATCATTAAATAGAGTTCACTGAATGGGGGTTCGACTGTATTTACCTACATTTATTAATATTTATTTATAAGTTTACAAGGAAATTAACTAATTTAGTTTATAGGTTTACTAAATATAGTACTGACGCTGATGAAAAACACGTCTTTATCAAAAATGGAAAGATCATGTATCCTACTCTTTGACGAAATGAAAATTAAAACTTCATATGATTACGATAAGAAGAATGACACAACCTTAGGACCCAGCAAATATGTACAAGTTGTCATGGCTCGTTGAATATGTGGAAACTGGAAGCAGCCGATATTTTATGATTACGATCGAAAAATAACAAAAAAACTTTTATTTAAAATCATAAAATTAGAAAATATTGGCTACCAAGTTTATACTATTAATAGTGATTTAGGAGGCAGTAATAGGGGACTGTGGAATTCTTTGAATATTACGGAAGAAACAACATGGTTTATAAATCCAGTAAGCCAAAAAAGAGTCCATGTGTTTGCAGATGCACCACATATGATTAAACTTTTAAGAAATCATTTTCTAGATACTGGATTTTTATTAAATGGCAAATTAGTAACATCTAAACCAATTGCTGATTTACTCCAAAATACACAAAATTTAGATTTAAATATAGCACATAAAATTACTACTGATTTTTTAATAGTAAAGGGTGCCGAACGACAAAAAGTTAAATTTGCAACTAAGTTGTTTTCGCACAGTCTCAAAGGCAATTTCAAGACTGGGGTTATTGGGTATTTTTAAAAATGAAAGCAATTGGCTTGAATGTTCAGAGTTATTAAAAGTCACCAATGACTGGTTTGATGTTTTTAATTCTAAAGTTCCACAAAGTGACTCGAGAGACCGGGTGACAGCGTATGGTTTAGCTTTACCTAAGCAAAATGAAATTTTGGATAAAATGGAAAAACCATGTACGATCTTAAAAAAGTTGGTTATAACACTTTGTTGCCATTTCAGCGCGGTATAATTATTAGTATAAGGTCTTTGAAACAACTTTTTATTGATATGAAAGGGGATTTTAATATAAAATATTTATTAACATATCATATAAATCAGGATCCGCTGGAAGGACTTTTTCCATTATACGAGCAATTGGAGGTTTATATGATCATCCAACTGCTTTACAATATTTAAATATAGGTTAAGAAATTATCTTATGGGGCGAAATGATGATATCATTTCAGAATCGGCAAACATTGCTAAAATATAGGACACTCCAAATATTGCTATTGCAAGTATAAGTGGTGTTTCGAACCTCAATTCATACGAAAACGATGTCGATGATTCTGAAATTGTTACTGGAGCAATGTTTGGGACCTTAAATTATCTAATGGTAATGAGCATGCAGATCAAAATAATTCTGCTGATGTTTAGGAAAATGTTATCGAACAGCATGTTCAAGATCTGGAATGGGATACTTTAGAAAATTTGGCTGGGTTCATTGCTTTTAAGTTACAGAAAAAAGAAATACTTGGTTATATTCCAGACAGTAATGTGAAACAATTTTTTGGCTTTGCCTAATTGTTTCGCCATTTATCCAATTATTTCAGGCTTAACCTGTATATTTTTAGTTAAATTATAATTCCTTTTGCATTTCGAATTCGTAAATTTTCCAAACCAACGCATTTTGTACCTGGATCAAGTTCCTATCGGTTGCAATTTGCTCTTTTGACCTGTGCTATCTCTTATCAGAGTGCGAGCCTTCCTCGAGGAAACGAAATTCTTCGCCGGGCACTTTGCTGTCTTCGCTTGAGCCCGCCGATACCGGCGCGGCTAAGCCTTGTTTTTAATTATGTCGAATTACGTGCGCTCAACCAATTTCAACGAGCAGTGTATTTTCTAAGGGCTGATTGTAATCAGGTACGATTGCGCTTTTTCTGTTTTATTATCTCCATACTAATTATATCTTTCTTAGCTCTTAATCTTAATTATCCGTTTCAACAACGAGTTTATCTCGGAGGCCAAGTCTTATCGCATTTTCGACACCTGCTGGGTCCGGCGTATTTGCTGCCGTTTGAAGATGCTATTGCAGCAATTTTCGGCGCTTCCCCGGCGACTTCAACAATGATTATTGCCGTTCACGTCCAGCTTACGTTTCGAGGTTAGTAGGTGCTACTCCGAGATTTATATTACTTCGACTTATTTTCAATACCAGAAATTTACATCTGTGTATTTTAAACCCGTCAATATTTAAAATTTATATTCATACGTTTTGCCATTATTAACCTGTAATGTTCAATTTCATACATGCTCTTGTTTTAATATTTGAATTTTAATGCTTATATTTAATTATGCACAGTTTATAAATTTTGCTATTTTTGATGTGTGTTTCGACCCTATGTAAAAGGTACAGTCACGCTATTTATTTTCAATAGCCTAACAGAAGGTTTTATTAGATGACTGTGATAAGCTTATCCCACGAGTGGTTTTGGTAAATTATTATAATAACCCGAAAGGGGTTCTTAATTTTATGCGTGTCGAAACCTTCAGTTAAGATACACAATTTTGTCATTACATTATTTACATTTTAATTGTCCTGATTATTGATTATTGACATTTCAAAACTTCTTATTGTTGATTAATTAAACGCTAGTCACTTGCAATTTATTTTTCTTCTTGTTATTTGAAATCTTTTGATTTCTGGCGCCCATTTCCATTTTCCTTTCCTTTTTTGAAGACATTCCAGGGTACATAGCTGATGATCTGAACCTACGATCTAAGGCCGCCGATATTTGAGCTAGTCGGCCATCGCGGTGAGTAAGAAACAGTTTTTCAGAGCTGCCGTGGTGTATAAATGGTAGGGGGGTTGATCTGCGATTTTTACTACCATTGCTTATTTTATTAATTAATCGCAGGTCGGCTTTCTTATTGTTTCAAATGGAATGTCGTCTTCCTGGGTAAACCATCTTTCCGAAGGCGGTCTACTAAAACCAAACCTAGATTTTCTAACTAAATGTAATGAACTCGACCACATTTTTAACAATTTTAATGAGGAGTTATTAAAATTGACCAAAAATTATTTAAAATTCCTAATGGATTTAGCGGAATCTATCAATTTAAGTACAGAGGCCAAGCATCTTTTCTTTCGATGCAAAATGTATTTTAAAATTAGAATATTGAATAGAGATATTAAAGAAAAATACAAAGTGAGGAAGCGAAAAATTACAAAAATTGTAAAATAAGTCTTAATAAAACTTGGTTTTCTTGTGTAAATGTGTAAATTTTGTAAATAAAATATAAATAATATGTAAATAAATAATATGTACTTAATAAATTAAACAAAATTGTTTATCACTACAAATTTTTAACACCTACCCATAAAAAACCAAAAAAGACTTGTAATAAAAAATAGTTAATAATATATACCGGGTGTCCGTTCTCAAACTCGAACATAGGAATCTAACATTGCATTGAACGATTTTGCTGACTCCTACTCGCCAATTAAACTTACAGGAAAGATAATGGTATCAATATAAAGATAAAATTGTTGCACATCAAATGATACTAGTAATAATAATATTTACTGATATAGTATAAAAATAATGGAAAAATACCTAAAAATCAAATGCACAATGTTCATTGCCTATGTTTGACTTTGAGAGTGGACACCCAGTATACATATGCTCGTATATATCACTCATATTTTTCTACAGAGGTATTCTTTTAAAATTAACAATATTTATTTAAATTTAAAAAAATAAGTCCGTTTTTTTTTGCGCTAGGGATTAAAGTAATAATTTTTGATAATGAATAAGCCTTAAACTTTTCACTCTTCATATGTTGGTATTTTCCTTTACTTTTAAATTTAAATACTCTAGTATTAAAAATCGTTTATTGTTCTTTTTTTACAAAAAAAAAACCTTTATACAATGCTAAACTTTGAAGATAATTTATTATATCTAGCACCTACCTACTTTATTTAAGGGCTTATTCTATTATGGACCATAAATCCTACATTAAATCATAAAATAAATATCTCGTATACTATTATAATATTGAATAAAATGTAATATAAAAATATTATAATAAAATATACTACTAAACAATAAACATTAATGCATTTCCATACCGTCAAGCAGGATTTTTGTCACGGAAAGACGTCAGCGCAACGTAGTACGAAATTCGATCGCCGCGTGGGTTTATCTTAGTAGTCGTAGTATCATGGGTCCACAGTGCATTTAGTGATTTGCTTAAAATAAGGGCCTGTCATCCAACATAGCAGCCAGACATGCAGCGAGCTCCATCAGTACAGACAGCAACGCATTTAGGCCAACTCAAATTATTTTCAGATATGCTCGAACAGGTCCTGAGCCTTCGCGAATCTAGGAAAAAAGTGCCGGCGGAAGAAAGTGCCGCGGAAAAAAGTGCCGGCGGATAAAAGTGCCGCGGATAAAAGTGCCGCGGAAAAAAATGCCGGCGGAAAAAATGCTGCGAAAGAAAATTCGAATGATTCAAGCGCCTAAATACACTTTTGTTCTAAAATAATTACGCAAGAAATAAAATTAAAATTTAATATTAAGAATTTATGTTTATTAATAGTTGTTAACTGGTAAATACACTACAAGCTTATTATAAATAGTCACAAAAAAACTAAAGTTAAAACTAATATTTTATAATTAACCCTAAGTTATTCATACACTTGGAATCTAATAGTATGTCCTATGGCACGTAAAAAAGTTTCATTATTGTGTTCACCATTTTCATGTTGAATGCACAAGTTTTTTAAACGTTGTTGCATTTTTTCGAACTCTTTCCTTTTTTTCTTTTTTGAATGCACTCCACTTTGGTGTTGCAACAGTTTTGTTTCATCTGTTGCAACTTCTTGTCGCATTTTTTCAATTAGTGTCCAAATACTTGGATGTTTATGTCCTACGAGATTCGAGAATCTATGGTTCCAACCTTCTGTTTGATTATTGGTCCGGTCTTGATCGTTTATGGTGGCCTCTCGCACGGTCCATAGGGTTGGCGGAAATATAGGTGGAATATTTCGTAGTCTCAGCATGTCCTCTGCATTGCCCCCAACTCGCCGAAATGTACCTGACACGTACGTGGAGTCAAAGTAATCAACGAAATCATCTAATTGTGGTGGTATTAGCGTTTTCAGTAAATTCATGCCATTGGGGACTTCGGCAATAGGGAGGAAGGCCAAACCATCCAACATGCCGCAAAACAAATTCACGTCCTCGTTTTCCCTGTACAGAACTTCAAGTCCCAACTGTTGGATTTTCCTGTGTGTGCTTTGGGTTAAGTGGTAGAAACAACCTTTGATGTTTACATGTTCCCCGATGACCGCTTTGATAGCCTCCACGACAGCTCGTTCAAAATCTACATGCACGACAAGAGGGTCTGGGTACAGATCCTGCTCTACGCACTTTGTCATAATGCATCTCAGCATTTCTTCATATGTTCCCTGCGTTTTTCTTTGAAGAAGGCAATAAGCGGCCGTGATAAAAATGCCATTGACTCGTACACGTATTACATATAACTGTGTAAAAAGTGGTAGCGCAAGACCAAAATTCCCGTCCATATACCACTCCATGGATTCACTTAGGTGCTTGAGTGAGGTGTCTGTTGCAAATACAATCACCCTTTCTTCTGCTTCTGGGCCATTGTCACTTAGCAAAAAACGATGAAGGGCTTCCCCAATTGTGGTCCAATCTCCTGCAATAAATTATAGAAGTTAGCATATGCACAGTTGTAAAAATTGAACATTTTAAAATAGTAATGTAAATAGAATGTTTTTGGAATATGAATAGAAGTATGCCTGCTGTTTTTAGAAATCTAATCTACATACCTTCAATTTTAAGGTCTCTCAATGAATTCACCTGTAGCGGAGCCCCTTTTGACTTGTGGTTTCTCAGGGTCCTTTTCATCGTATCCTCTAAAGGCATTCTTGCACGAACGGTGTCGTCGATGTTCTGAACAGCTTCGGCATATAGCTGTAAAGGTTTAGCCAGAGTGTCCTTTGCTCTAGTTTTCATGTCTTGTACGACTTTTGTCACCTCTACAGCCTTACTATCTGTTGGATGATTATGGTCCTTTATTTTAATAGGATCAGACTTGGCTAGGGTTGTTTTTAAAGCACCTTTGCACTGAAATGGTAAAATAATGAATAAGATTAAAGACCAAGAAAGTTTTTCAGTAAAGTAGAACGAAACAGTTGAAAAGAATCGACAAATCTAAAAATAAGTGAAATGATCACTTTTTATGATAAATTTGTCGAATTATACAGTATGTCCCCGGATTGGGTTACAAAGAGGGAAAAAAGGTTTATTTTTGACTTCATCACTCTTTATAAAAAACCCTGCTTGTTCTCAAATTAAAAATGCACTTCTCCAAATTTAAATATCCCCTTCCGTATACGGGGGAGGTTCGAAAATATGAAAATGGCTCAAGAATAAAGCGCCCTTATTATTCGAAATATACAATAATGTTATTTGAAAATTTGCTTAGAATTAAAAGTAGGTGTCACATACAGTGTGTCCAAGATAAGGAGGGCCAGTATGGGGATCTCGGTAATGGTAAGAGATACAAATTTGGTTAAATGGGAAGAAAGTTACTCAATTAAAGGACTAAAAAAATGACGTCTAGAAATCCTTGATATGATTTTTCGTTTTTGAATTATCTCAAAAAACCGAATTTTTGGATTTTCTTTTTAATTTTTTTCTGGCGTTCATATTAAAGTTAGAGCGAAACTGATTAAACTTCTTTATAGCAACTTTTAGTGGACTTAATGATTACGTTATCAATTTTTTTATCCGACGTTTCGTCTTCGAGAAACCATTATCAACTTAATTTTTTTAAATACGGTCCTGGATTTTTGATGCCAAATTTGCAAAGCCCTTGTTACTCTAAATTCAACAATGTACCACGTATTATGGTTTAATTACGTTTAGAGCTTTTTTCTGATCATCATCAGAAAATTTAATAGATACGGACCTGCATTTCTCATAATTTTGTAAAAATAAGTTCATACAGTAAGTTAGGCCTTTTTACATGCCGTTAAAATATTAAAATGCACATCATAATGTCATAATTCTGATACATTAATTTAATAACCAACCAATAACTATTAACAATAAACAAAATAAATGAACAAAAGATATACAGAAAGAATAACAAAACGAACATCAAAACCATTTAATAGGTATTAAATTTACAGAAGGTATTCAAAAAGGTTGCCATCATTCTCTATGCATAAATAACATCTAACTGTAGAATCTAAAACATTATTCGGCAATACTGGCGTTATATTTTGAAAAGCTTCAAGAACCAATCTTCTAAGTACTTCTATTTCAAAACGTTAAATACCTATTACATTGTTTCTTGTTTCAAGGCTCGTTTTCTCATTCTTTCTGCCTATCTTTTGTTCATTTATTTGTTGTTTATTGTTAATAGTTATTGGTTGCTTATTAAATTAATGTATCAGAATTATGACTTTATGATGTGCATTTTAATATTTTAACGGCATGTAAAAAGGCCTAACTTACTGTATGAACTTATTTTTACAAAATTATGAGAAATGCAGGTCCGTATCTAAAAAAATTTCTGATGATGATCAGAAAAAAGCTCGAAACGTAATTAAACCATAATATGTGGTACATTTGTTGAATTTAGAGTAACAAGGGCTTTGAAAATTCGGCATCAAAAATCCAGGACCGTATTTAAAAAAATGAAGTTGATGATGGTTTCTCGAAGACGAAACGTCGGATAAAAACATTGATAACGTAATCATTAAGTTCACTAAAAGTTGCTATAAAGAAATTTAATCAGTTTTGCTCTAACTTTAATATTAACGCCAGAAAAAAATAAAAAATAAAATCCAAAAATTCGGTTTTTTTGAGATAACTCAAAAACGAAAAATCATATCAAAGATTTCTAGACGTCATTTTTTTAGTCCTTTAATTGCGCAACTTTCTTCCCATTTAACCAAATTTGTATCTCTTACCATTACCGAGAACCCCATACTGGCCCTCCTTATCTTGGACACACTGTATAAAGTCACAGCCACCTTCTCTAAAAAACAATTTTTACTGGTTTTTCTTATTCTTCTACTACCCTGCGAATTACCAAACGCGATACTTCAAAGTTAATTTATTGACGGATACGAGTGTATTGTCGAATTTGAGTTTCGATCACTTAACCTGAAATTTGTGTGGCTCGAAATTGATGCTAAAAAACTCATATTTCTGTCAACAAAGACACAAGTATCTTAAAAAAATTAATAATACGCGATCCAAACATCAATAGCAATTCAAAGCAATTATAATTTTTAATAGAATTGTTATAACAAATATTTCCAAATTTTGACAAGTGCATTTGTAGTTTGAGGACAAGCAGGGTTTTTTTATAAAGAGTGATTTTTTTTGAGAAGTCAAAAATAAACTGTTTTTCCCTCATTGTAACCCAATCCGGGGACATACTGTATAACAATTTTGTATTTTATAATATATTTCGTCATTTGTTACTTACCTTAAGCGTATTAGCTTTGAAGCATCGCCAACGAATAAACTGTTTGCACTCACGGTGGAACACATACATATATCCACCATGACATACTTTTTCTCCACCTTTGTTAGATCGAATTATTTCCATGTTTAAGACGCGAGTAAACGTAAGAAAATGATAATTCGAAAATATTCAGTCGCTTTATAAAGGCAAATTTTAGGAATCTTAAGAAACTATTTAGAAAATAGTTTCTTAAGGCAATTAGGGTAATCACAACAGACATTATACAACAAATACTAATTAAAAATTCATCAAATTTAAGATTGCAAATTTCTTGAAAATAAGAAGACTTTCAGGAATGTCATTAGCAGATTAGAAAAATACCTCCATTAGAACACAGGAATAATATCGTAATGAAACCTTTAAAGATTTGTTGGCGCTAATTGCACTTAAGATGGTAGGCACTTTTATCCGCGGCACTTTTATCCGCCGGCACTTTTTTCCGCGGCACTTTCTTCCGCCGGCACTTTTTTCCAGGCACTTTTTTCCGCGGCACTTTTTTCCGCGGCACTTTTTTCCGCCACCGATATTTTTACAAAACAGAAGTCTTCTTTAATATTTTTACCATCTATAAACCGTACTCAGCATATCAAATGGGCATCCTTATTATTGTCCCTGCGACCGTGCCTCATCTATCTGCAGTCCAAATTCGACTCCTTTAATTTTTTTAATTAATTGATCGTTGATATCCTCCGCTATACCTTGTATTCTTCGACTAATTGTGCTATTGGACAAAGGCACTTTTAAAAGCAGCTTTCCAGCAGACTCAGCAATCGTGATGTTCACCATATCTACAGCAGCCGGTAGAATAAGTTCTTTTGCGATAGCATGAGGCTTACACAATTGCTAGCAGCGCGTTGTTTGGTATTGATGCAATTTAAAAAAATGTATTTTGTTGTTGTTTCAGTTCCTTTAACTTCCTGGCAAAAAAATCACGAGGTTTGCTAACCATGCTGTTGTGATTAGCTTCTAAATGGAGCTTCAATTTACTTGGAAGCATACACTCTGTTGACAAAACTTTCATGCACCATGCACATTGTGGTCTCTCTTCACCATTAATTTCTGTTGACGTAAAACCAAACTAGTGCCACTGGTTGAAGGCATACTTTATTTATCTGCACTATTACGTTTATTACTGTTCAAAAATCGGTCCATTGTCAAAGATACAAGAGCCAAAAGCGCTAAGTTTAACTTTACTAGACTCAAATTATAAGTCGACTGACTGAATCGAGCCGGCAACGCTTGCTTATATACCTTCCGCAAGATCTTGCAGAACATTCAAAATCTGTCGGGAAGGTTCTACGTACGCACCTCGACGTGTCTAGTGCGATCATATGGCGTGATCGAGAAGACGCAGCGTTGCCGGCGCGATCCTGTATAATATACTGGGTTAAATTAATTATAAAGCTTTTACAATATTTCGCCGCGCCCCTGTGAAGAGGCTGCAGCTCCCCGGGGCGTATATACGTAATCTGCAGACGCATAAGGTATAACCCATCACATCGTTTTTTCCGAAGCCGTACGGCCAATCAAAACAGAAGTAAACTGCAGACATGTTGAATTATAATGCGTCTGCACTTTACGCAAGCACCGTGACCACTATTATTTCTTATTTATTGTATCTTGCGTTGATAAATACAGACTATTATTATTAATATTGTGTTTTTTTCTTGAAATGTTCGGTTTATTCCAATTAAACGAAAGATATTTGGTCAGATGTAATTAGATTCTATTATTTAATTTTGATATAAGAATTTTCTCACGTTACTGCACGTTTGTAATATGACTGCTTTTCGGCCAAATTTCCAGCTAGCAGCGATCACTACGCAAAAAAATAATGTGTACAACACGTATGAAAACAACTTTTTTAACTAATTTGCTTGATAAACTCGAGTTTCGCCCTCGTTAATAAAGCTGCAAATTCGTGAAAAAAGTATGACTTTCATAATTAGTTGTACAATATACTATTGTATACTATTGTACAACTATCATTAAAAAGCAGCAAGATCATTTTTACGGACTAACTTTTATTAATTTAATTATAATATAACAAGCCGTGGTAGACATATTTTAAAATAATCATGTTAGTTTTGACATTTGATTAGAATACATAGGGCTTTACTAGATTGTTTTTCAAAATACGGACCTGTCGAACAACTGAAAGTTATTGATTTTCCTTAGTTATCTGACAAATATTGGTTTACTAAGTATTTTTAACGTGTTAAAAGTGTTTACTTTTAAAGTGTTTTCTCATAATATTTAATTTTGACATATAATAAGTGTAGTTACCTGGAATAAAAATTTCATTTTTATTGACAGTTGCACAAAAAGTATTTTTTTTTTACAAAAGTGATAGTTTTACGTGGGTAAAATAGCTATTTATGCAACAAGTGCTAAAAGTCGACGTTTATGTAAGAGACATGAAAATTATAAAACGAAGCCGAAGGCTAAGTTTCATAACATGTCTCGTACATAAACGGACTTTTAGCACGCGTTTCATACAATATTTTATCTACGACTTTAATTTTACTGTTATTAATCCATAAATATCGATTTAACAAAGGTTTGCATCTACGACACTTTTAATTTATGTCATAATAAACAGTAGCCCACGCCACTCGGGCGATTGTTTGCGAGGCCAGTACTGTCAAGGTCAGTTACGAAATGTAATTATTAATACTCCACATCTGACTGTATTCATTACATAACGCTTTAATTATTTCAAAAACACTTTACCTGTAACGCAAGAAGCAACTAGAATAACTTTACAACTTCACTTCCAGTTCGAAATTGTAGTTTTATAACCTCACTTCACTTTTAGCACATGGGCTAAAAGTAAACAGCTGATTTGTTTAACCACGGTAAACTATAAAACGTCACTTTTAGTGAAGCAAGCTAGCGCTAAAAGGCCTACTTTTAGTAGTGGTAGTAGATAAATGACTTTATGTTAGACTGAGCTATAAAATAGTGCTTTATTAGATAGTTTAGCGTTTATAAAGTAGCTCTTTATTTCACACTACAGATGAAAGTGCGCGTCGCTACGGAAATGAATAAATAATCAATTGTTTTTTCGCAAGAATGGTGGCAGTTTTGTTTATTACAACCACATTAAGTAAGCCAAAAACGGCCAGATCTTAAATTCATTTGTAGTTTTTGCAATACATAATGTAATATTTAATTTTTTTTATATTTGTAGAAAAATTACATTTACTTTTTGCGATAACATTTTTCGTCGATCTCGTCTAATTACAACAAAAGGCAGAAAACTTTTAGAAGTAATTCAGAAAAACAACTAATCTGCGTTATCCACCGCACGACTTTCACTCTGATGATGCAAGCTGCAAGGTCTTGCGAAACGTTAGTGAATATGGATGCACAAACAGCAAAATGGCCAAATCTGTCTAAGTATCCTCGTTTTCAAGATACTCAAACAACACGAGCCACCAAAGAGCATGGCCATCGCGCGGGGTTTTGCTCGACTTCACAAGGTGCAAGGCACATTAAGCCAGAAAATGCTGGGTGTTCATATACAAATACTACGCGGTCTAAGCCGAAATTCTATGCTAAGGAGAATAAATATGCATAGTGCTTTCAGGGATCACTATAATCTTAACCATTGTGTTTCAAAAAACAAATAACACAAACTTGACAAATTATAACACTTCACTTACTCAATTTGAAATTTTTAGCTGTACAATCCATACGTATTTATCTGTTTTATAAATTACTACAAGTGGAATTAAGCTAAAAATATAACAAACACTTTTAGGCACAGAATTACAGAGAAATCGGGGTTACGACACGTAACAAACCTAATTTTGTTTACATTAGCTCAGTTGGGGGCGTGATCGTAGGCGGAAGGAAAAGGCCCATTCGGGCTGGTCAAAACAATTATACCTCCAAAGATACGGGGACAAATTCGTGTAATTTTTATGGGCGTCACCTAATATGTCGATTGGTGATGGAACAGTGGAATCCCACCAGGAACCTAGAAGACGTTGCTAGCTTTCTGCTATTTAGTTTTTGCCAAGTCGGTTGAGTGGGAAATAACAAATACAAAATACTTTAAGAACAATTACATTTATTAAAATATTAATATAAAATAAAATAACAGCACCAGATGTCCTTAATTTGTAATACTTATAAGGAAATAGTCTCTAGAAAACATTAACCTATGCGAAAACATTATTCCTATTTTGAATCATTAAATACATTTATTTTCTTGGTTTGAAGCCCAACCAAAAGCCTTCGTCGGGACATGGAACAAAATTGTTACCAGAAAGGACAAGAGGAATAGGTGTTTTAGCAACTGGCACAATTTCAAATTTTCTTAAAATTTCAACTATAATTAATTTGCATTCAAGCAAAGCAAATCGGGAACCTAAAATTGGAAGCATTAAGGCCAAGTCAAATAATAAGCAATTTTCAGGTATACCTATGCAATTCCTGGGACCTGCACCAAACGGCAAATAAGTAGACGGTTTAATATTGTGTTTATTTTCGTCACTAAACCTTTCCGGATCGAACTTCTCAGGATTTGGATAATATTTGGGATCCCTGTGTATAGAGTAAACAGAAACCCAACAGTTGGTCCCAGCGTCCAACTGCAGAAGAGCTTCTCCTGGGTGTTCTGGTTCTATTGTAAACGGTTTCACGGATATTCTGTCAAGTGCAACTGAAGGTGGCCACTTTCGAAGGGTTTCTGGAAAAATTATAGTCATTATCTGTGGAAAACATTCACAACGTTCCTCTAGTAATACCTGTAACGACCATGTCCAGATATTTCATTCCAAGCAGCGTCTCATATGATATATCACTGTTACTATCTTTTGCTGCTTGCAATATTTCGTGGTAAAGCTTTTCTTGGATATCGGTATTTAGCGCAAGTTCATAAGCTGCGAAACACATAAATGTAGCAGCAGTATCAAAACCAGCAGAAAAGAAAATGAGAGCTTGCGCTGTGATATCGTCATCGCTTAGCTCAAACTTTAATCGTTTTTCGGATGATGCTACTACAGCTTCTTGTGTGACGGCAAAGCCTGTATCTGCGATTTTTTGATCTTCTTGCTTGAACCGCCCTTTTCTTGCTTCCATTAACAAGTTGATCATGTCTGGCCTTACAATGCCTTTTTCTTCGCGGACTTGCAGAGTTTCCTTTATTAAACCACGAAAGAATCTAGATACGTTGTTGCTGAATATTCCAATATTTAGGAGCTAGATTTAAAAAAAAAAGTCAGTTTAAAAATCAAGACATGAGCAAACATTACTAACAGAGTGAATATTATACTACATTCCAGTCTAATTTGTTTGATATAATATTGAATGTATGATGACTTCAAAAATGCTGAAGTTACTTACTTTCATCAGGCGAGGGCTGATAGTGCTCAGGAATAATTTCAAAATCTTTATTCCAGAGAAATCGGTTGCCTCCTTTCCCATTAGATAAAATTCATTTTGTGGTTGATCCAAGGAATCACAGGAAACTCCAAATGCGGTAGTTGCTATTACATCATTAGTAAATCTTGTAAAAGCGTCCTTTAGTTCTAGAGTTACTGTGCCACTTTTTTTTTCAAAGTGTTGGGTAAATTGTTGAGCACATTCCTTCATCAGTCCATACATAATTCTCATTTTGCTGCTGGTAAATGATGGACTTAAGGTAGATCTCATATCGTGCCATTTCTGCCCACCTGGGATTGAAATGGAGAATTAATAAAAAGCCACATTTGCACAGAAAAGCTTGAAAAATACCGATACTACTTAAAAATGTATACCGAGAGAAAGACGTTTCATAAAAAATATGGAGAAGTAGCTTACCCTGCATTGCGAATAAATTTTTCTCCCATAATGGGTCAACACCGTTTCCTGCAAAAGCTCGATGTTCCGGAAATATATCAAACTCTTTTACTGTTATTTTTTTAATTAACTCTATATCTCGAATTATTAGAACAGGTTGCAAAAACTGATACATGCCCACATATCTAAAAATGTATTAGAATGAGAATATTATAGATTTCGTCTGTTAACTTTACCTTTTGTGAGGGTGTTGCGAATAGAAATCGTCTAGAAGGTAAGCCAAAGATTTTTTTCCACTAATGTTGCTCCACATATTTCCAAAAAATGGTAAAGGTTTTATATATGGAATGCCCTTCTGCTTCCAATAATTGTGTGGTTTAAGAACTAGCAAATATAACAAAATTGATATCAAAGTTGCCGCAACTATTAACCACATGATTAATAACAAA
Source organism: Agriotes lineatus (assembly GCA_940337035.1). Lineage (NCBI taxonomy): Eukaryota > Metazoa > Arthropoda > Insecta > Coleoptera > Elateridae > Agriotes > Agriotes lineatus. The sequence goes on from CALNHX010002686.1 coordinate 102,682, forward strand.
AGTCGAACGTTTACTGCTTTTGATAGTTGAGTGGCAATGATTTATCACCACAGCTAAACCTGCGCTTAAATAGAACTTATTCTGCGATAACATATCTAGTGATAATTTTGCTACATCGACAGTTACTTAACCGTTATTCTCTCTTAATTAATCTTATCACTAGTGTCCCTTACAATCAACATATCTATACATTATAAATATATTTTTAGTAATTACATGAGTTCCGAAACCTGAGACAGTTGTTACGAATTATCATATAAAGCGGTTTTGTGCTGAATCATATTCTATTCGTTATCTGAAGTCAATTTATTCAAGTCATCGACTTTCAATTACATGAAATCATACTGACTACTTAATATGATAGTTATCACTGTTTACATTTTTTGTATTTTTTGTCGCTTGGACATTATATTTGCACAAATCTAAACTTGTGTATCATCTATAGATAATTTTTTTAAGAGCATGGGTCCCGGGTGGTGCAGCTTGAACAAGCGTTCACGTTCGATCAGTAGAGTTAAGCAACGCTCTTTCTGGTCAGAACTTTGATGGGAGTTCCACGGCTGCATCTCTCGGCGCCTCGTGGTACGGCTGCCACGCAAATAGTTGGTCCCGGATGTCATAACAACATCATGACTGTCGTTAGTGGGGTTGGAAGTCCCCATAAAATGTACAGCGACGCCTATAATTGGCCTCACGGCTGTTGGCTGAGTACTAAAATAAATAAATTATAGCTTACTGAAAACTGAAATTCGTTTTTATTACATGTATATTGTATAGTTGGCAAACGCATGCCATTTATAAAAATCTGGTGTGATACACTCACACAACTTCCTTTTACAGTGATCTTATAATTAGTCAAAAATTTCATTTTTAATTTTTAACCATTTGTTAAAAATTTTCAAAAATTACAAATTCTACAAAAATGGTACAAAATCGAGTGTTAGTTGAAGAGACAAATTTTCTCTAGAATTTTAAGGTGAATTCAAAAATGTAATAATATACCGGGTGTTTTATTTAAAATAGGAGTTAATAAAAAAAATAGAAAAAAAAACAAAAGAAACCCACTTTAGGAGTATTCAACTGGAAAATCACCTATTTCACATCAATACACATTAAAAATGTAAGAAAAATGTAAAATTTAAAAAAAATCGTTAGAGCCGTTTTTGAAAAAATCGAAAAAAACTGAAAAATCACAAGAGTAAACACCTACTTCCGGTTATGCGATTTTCTTCAAAAGCTTGCTGTCTCATCTACATAGTACACAAAACTTATATATGAAGTTTCAATGCCATACCTCTTTTCATTTTTGAGATATTCTGTTCACAGACACACACACAGACAGACAGACAGACACACAGACAGACCAATGAAAAAAAATATGTTTTTTGGGACCAGGGGACTCTAAAACGTGAAGATCTGTTGAAAACTCAATTTCGAATTTTTGGGGTGAATCCAATACTTCCTTTATAGTAGTAAAAGGAAGTAAAAATGGAAAAAGTGGTAGTAGAAACATTACACTTAACACTTCTTTTCTGTCTTGCTATATGGTGTTTAATCATAGATTTTAACAGAGGCATTCGAAATGTGGGCGAGTCGCCAAATATTAAGAATATTTTGGGTTGATCATATCACCAACCAGAAATTGTTAGAAAGAGTAAAAAAAAAATACGGAAATAATAAATACCACAAAAAAGCTCAAACTCGAATACATAGGCCACATAATGTGAAATCCCAATCGATATGGTGTTTTACAACTTCTTTTAAAAAGCAAAATAGAGAACAAGCGAACCTACTCAAAGCAACTACAGAACTCTTCAGTGCAGCTGTTAACAAAGTTAGAATTGCCATTATGATTTCTAAGATCCTGTAGCGGATAGAAACCAGAAGAAGAAGAATGTCAAAATTGACAGATTGACCATCGTTATGAAAGACTATTGACCATTTTTGTGATTTTAAAGTTTTTTTTACCAGAGGTCGATATCATCGAATAAATAAATTAAGAATACTTTAAATATGATGTCTAATGCTCGTCATAATACATTTAAAAATTATAAATTAAAATTCTATTACAAAAACCTATTTACTAAGTGTGGAATAAATGAAAAATATTCGCTTTACTAGCTGCACTTTGAGAGCCTTTAGGATAGCCAACCAAGACAGTATCTAAGCACTAGCTAGTGGTAACGAATTTTTAACTCGGCGCTGGCCGGATAAGCGGCACTTTCTGTAATTAGAATGTTTATGGCGACGCCGGTTCGGCTTTGTTTACATTTGTGGCCAGCACAAATAGCTAAATATATGCAACTAATCCCTTTAGGGTTTTCCCCAGTTGTGGAAGATGTAGTACCGGTTTACTGGGGCCGTTTTGGACTCGTCCGGGGCGGCTTAGGAGACTAAACTTTACCTTCAAAATAGTCCGGGCGACTTTGGCCTTTTACTGCGAGGTGCTTGCAGCAAAGTTGTGGTTGTTCTCGTGGTTCGAACAAAAGCTGTAATTTCGCTTGGCGAAGCTTCAGCATCTCGCTGAATAGCAAGAAAAGGTCTCCTAGCATGTAATGGCGGTTTTAAGTCGTTGTAGCTTGAATTGCGCTTCTTACGATGCAAGCTGTGTATTCGCAGAGGCTGCTTTAAAGACCTGGCGCGGCTCTTTGGCGGCGTACTCTTGGTGTTCTGGTCGGGCTAGTCGTCGAATTTCACCACCAATGATGGCTAGACGAGGAAGAAGGTTAGGTTTTTAAGAAGGGCCGATCTTTTTTCAGGAGAGGCCTTGAACTTAGAACTCGTGGACGGACGGCGACTCGTTTGGCCGGCGGCGGCGGCGGCGGTGCGTTAGGTGGCTTCGGACTGTGTGAGCACGATTCAGGTCTGCTCTGTCCAGCCCTTCCATGCGGCTGTAATGTTACATGCAGTCTGCATGTCACATGTATATCATAACTCTATAATAAAGCAGAACACTTCCCAAGGTCAAACATGCATGCACGTGGTCTATGTGTAGTTCGATTTTGGGCGTGGTCTTGATATTAGCAGCGTTGCCAGACCTGGTACAATTCTACGAATCTGGTACATTCTGAAACCGTTTCCTACAAAAGTACATTTTTAAAACGGGCATGCGCTCAGTCTGGCAACCCTGCATATTCTGACCCGAGTCGTGCCGACCTGCCGATGCCATCGGTGACGTAACCGATCCTTGCCGTTTATGTTTGTAAGTGTGGTTAAAGTTTACATTTATTATTTTCACTGAAAGACCAAATTGAAGGACGCACTTTTTCATCGTATGTACTTCACACTTTCTCTAAATTGCTGGCGGATGGCAGTAAGAAACAATATTACAACTGTCATCGCTCTGTACACTTTTTGTGTGTTCTAGGCAAAGTAATTTGGAGATCAGCAAAGGTATTTAATCTAATGTTGGAGTCAGTAATAAGAAAAATAGATGTTAAAGGAAATATCAGAACCAAAATGATCCATATCAACGCATACGCAGATGACCTCGTCTTAACAAGTAGAAGCATGAACGAGCTCAAAATAGTGTTCAGAAAACTGGAGATGGAAGCAAAAGAGGTTGGCCTGATCGTAAACGAGAAAAAAACGAAATACTTGCGAATTAACACAGGTGAAAACCAGCTGCAGAATCTAAAAATAGGAAATTATAATTTTGAAGGGGTAGGCGAGTTCGTATACTTAGGTTCACAACTAAACACCACAAATAACACTAGCGAGGAAATAACAAGACGCATTCAGAATGGAAACAAAATTTATTTTATGTACAAGAATCTGATGAAATCGAAAATACTGCAACGTGCATCCAAATGGAAGGTGTATAAGTCAATGATAAGGCCAGTGATGATCTACGGGTGCGAGACGTGGTCGTTAACAATGAGAGACCAAAACGCACTACGAACTGCAGAAAGAGCAATAATGAGGAAGATATGGGGCCCAGTGCAAGATATGAATGGCCCACGGGGTAGAACAAACGTGGAATTAGACGTGCTAATAAGTGGTGCAGATATAGTGCGTCTTGTGAAAGCACAAAGACTCAGGTGGTTGGGGCATGTCGAGCGGATGGCGAGTGACAGGGCAGTAAAAAGCGTTTTCGAATGGAGGCCGGACTACGGAAGGACCAGGGGAAGACCCAAGGAAAGATGGCTAGACGGTGTTCAGCGGGACTTGAGAACCTTAAGGGTGCTCAACTGGAGACGAGTCGCACAGGACAGAGCCCGGTGGAACAACGTTGTAAAGGAGGCTAAAATCCACAAAGGATTGTAACGCCGGTTAAGTAAAGTAAGTAAATTGTAGCAACTGTTGAATTTGAAAAGACGTCATTATTATCAAAGCAAAGTCGTTGATATCAAGAAGCCCTAAATCACTTTCAACACCTTGTTCTTTATACCGGGTGGCCATAAGTACCTGATATCACATTACCTTTGGAATCAACACCGCTTTATTAAAGCGATGAATACAACTAAACTAATAAATGTCATTAATGTCATCACAACTAAAATTCCTGTCTGTCAAAAATTATTACTGATTGCAATAAGTAATGGAGTTAGAACAGGAGATTTTTATAATCGAGTCGTAGGCTAAACTGCAGAATCCGGGGCACATTCTCCTCCTCTTATTGCATTTTATTACATTACATAGGTACCAATACTAATTGTAATTGAAATATAATACTAACCCAACATTTATAAGTAACTAATTCCATGGCTACCGAGATCTCAGATATTTATGGTCACCCGGTATAACAATACTGGACACTCGTCACATAGACTTTTCGTATCTTCAACCCACAATTTTATGCTTATTGCATCGTTATGGTGGCGTTTTGTACTATAATCTATACCTACAAAAATCTCTTAGGCCAGCTACAGTAGGATCGGCCTGCCGAAAAAATCCAAGTGAGCTGAGATTTTGCATACACCTTTGACATTACAAATAATGTCTCAAAAGTCCCCATCGATATGGCGCTTGCGATTTGAGTTATTCAACGTCAAAGGTCACAGAAATAAGTTTTTCGCAAATATCTCGCTTTCTATGGGTCGTATGACTTTTTTAGTTATTACAAAAAATGAAGGATAGGAAATTCTCTACAAAAAAGATTGTACAGGTGCTTTACGTACAACTAACCATTCAGTAAATAACACACTGTTGAGTTTTGCAGACGGGTTTTACTTCCTTTTACGATAAAGGAAGTATTGCATTCACCCCAAAAATTCTAAATTGAGTTTTCAACAGATCTTCACATTTTAGAGTCCCCTGAACCCAAAAACACGTGTTTTTGTTCATTGGTTGGTCTGCCTGTCTGTCTGCGAACAGAATATCTCATAAACGGAAAGAGGTATGGCGTTGAAACTTCATATATAAGTTTTGTGTACTTTCTAAACGCGACAGCTATCTTTGAAGAAAATCGCATAACCGGAAGTATGATGTTTACTCTTGTGTTTCAAAAACGGCTCCAACGAGTTTTTTCAAACTTTACATTTTTATTACATTTTATATGTGGATTGATTGAGATGAGTGATTTTCAAGTTGAATTTTAGAGGTATTCAACTGAAAAATCACTTATCTCACATCAATACACACCGGTTATGCGATTTTCTTCAGAAGCTTGCTGTCGCATTTAGATAGTACAAAAAACTTATATATGAAGTTTCAACGCCATACCTCTTTTCGTTAATGAGTTATTCTGTTGGCAGACAGACCGACGGACGGACACACAGACCAATGAGCAAAAACATGTTTTTTGGGTTCAGGGGACTCTATAACGTGAAGATCTGTTGAAAACCCGTTTTCCGAATTTTTGGGGTGAATCCAATACTTTCTTTATCGTAAAAAGAAGTAAAACCCGTCTGCAAAACTTAATAGTGTGTTATTTACTGAACGGTTAGTTGTATGTAAAAAATCTATATAATCTTTTTTGTAGAGAATTTCCTAGCCTTCATTTTTTGTAATAACTAAAAAAGCCATACGACCCATAGAAAGCGAGATATTTGCGAAAAACTGATTTCTGTGACCTTTGACCTTGAATAAGTCAAAACGCAAGCGCCATATCGATGGGGACTTTTGAGACATTATTTGTAATTTCAAAATAAATTCATTTTGTGGTTGATCCAAGGAATCACAGGAAACTCCAAATGCGGTAGTTGCTATTACATCATTAGTAAATCTTGTAAAAGCGTCCTTTAGTTCTAGAGTTACTGTGCCACTTTTTTTTTCAAAGTGTTGGGTAAATTGTTGAGCACATTCCTTCATCAGTCCATACATAATTCTCATTTTGCTGCTGGTAAATGATGGACTTAAGGTAGATCTCATATCGTGCCATTTTTGCCCACCTGGGATTGAAATGGAGAATTAATAAAAAGCCACATTTGCACAGAAAAGCTTGAAAAATACCGATACTACTTAAAAATGTATACCGAGAGAAAGACGTTTCATAAAAAATATGGAGATGTAGCTTACCCTGCATTGCGAATAAATTTTTCTCCCATAATGGGTCAACACCGTGAATCCAATACTTTCTTTATCGTAAAAAGAAGTAAAACCCGTCTGCAAAACTTAATAGTGTGTTATTTACTGAACGGTTAGTTGTATGTAAAAAATCTATATAATCTTTTTTGTAGAGAATTTCCTAGCCTTCATTTTTTGTAATAACTAAAAAAGCCATACGACCCATAGAAAGCGAGATATTTGCGAAAAACTTATTTCTGTGACCTTTGACCTTGAATAAGTCAAAACGCAAGCGCCATATCGATGGGGACTTTTGAGACATTATTTGTAATTTCAAAATAAAGGTGTATGCAAAATTTCAGCTCACTTGGATTTTTTCGGCAGATGCTGCGGTTGTCCGTCTACTGTAACTGGACTATCTTGCGATATTGTGCAAGTCAAAGTGTGAAAATTGCTGTTGATTTTGTTAATTCTGTTATTTTGTTATTGCTATTGTCGCTATTTTTGTGTGTGTTGTTAATTCTGTTTTGAAATGCGCCATACCACAATGATGAGTACGCCTCCGATTTATTGAGTCGTTTAGCTTAAATAAGGTTAACGATTTAATGTCAATATGATAGATGTCAAAAATGTTACCAATACAAAACTTGGAAATTACTAGATTCTAACATTAGTTCTGCCATCTATGACCACTGGTTTGGATTCAAGTTGTAGTGACATCTACAGTCACTTTATATACAACAGTCTGGCCATATGAAATGTCACCTATGACATAAGACAGAATATGGCCGCCTTCAGTGGCGGGTCAAAAGCAGTGGCGCAGTTAGTGTTGGAAAATAGTTTAATTAAATAAATGCTTAGTATAAGTAAATATATGACTAAATAGTAAAACAAACAATGTCGTATCAATGAGATATTATAAATTTTATTTACAGTTAGTGCTCACATAAATAATAGCAAATCTACATAACTTACAGTGATCCAAAAACTAATAAAACAGTGAGTATACAGTCTAATAAGCTTAAAATTACTTTTCATAACTTCCCACTTAATTTATATAGCCTACATTGTGCATTGCCACAGAAGTACAACTGGATTTGCTTCGTTGTGTATTTTGCTTTTTCGTTTTGGTTACAGCTATTCTTAAACGAACACCGATAACTTTGGATATAATAAACTTTTCTAATTGATTAAAAGTTGCAATACATTTTACATCAACAATATGCATTTTATTTATATAAAATTCTTTTACATTTAGATTCTATTCTGACCTTTTATGTTATTCTAATATGCTCGATTAACCTGTTTGACCACAAGCCCCGCATTTTAATTTCTAGTGAAGCTTTTCATCTTAATGGTACCTATTTTTGCATTCAAATGCACAAGACTCCATACCTAAAATTAAACTTTGATAAAATCATTTTTTCGAACGGATAATGTTATTTTAAAATTTTACCAGTTGTTTATAAAGACATTGGTATTTTCAATGGCTGTAGGCTCCGAAGCAGACGATGAGAAGGTAAATAATGTTAGAACAGCATTATCGTTACGTCTTTTTTGTCACCAACTCGTGCTTTCTCACACATACAATCTGCAAAATGCTTTTCACAAATTCTTGAATTTCCATTCGGGTACCAATTTTCTCTATTAATTTTTTTGTCCATAAGTCTCGTCTGTCCCTATTCCTAAGGAAAGTTTCCGTTGCACACACTTTTCAGATTTGCTTTTGCATCCGACTGCACAGCAATACCTCATATCTGAAGAACATTTTTGAAATTGATATATTTCTTTAAACCTTGTCAGCTTACCGTTAATAAATTATAGTTCTAGTTGTTTCTAAAAATTATGATCAGTTTTCAACTATGTACTCGCATTTCAAACGATTTTTCTTGATTGAATGTCAACTTATTTTATTTGAATAAATGTGACTTTGACATTTGTGAAATTTAAATCTTATTGTCAAAATGACGCAAGACATAAAATGGCGGCACCAATGAGAATCGTGACCATATATGGCCAGACTGTTAACGTTAGTGTATATAAAGCGACTGTAGTGACATCGCCATGGATATGCCATCTATGAGTGCTGGTCCAAGTTCAGACAACATCCCCATGGACATGCGAGCTATAGGTGTTGGTTCAATTTCCAGTGACATCGTAATAGGCACATATGATGAAAAGGTTTGTATTTTTGTGAATTATATGTTACAATGTACCTATTTTAATTATGGATTGCAGCTATGGTGTCAATGTAGGAAACCAGACGACGGCGAACAAATGGTAAAATGTTCTGACAGAAAATGTAGAATAAAATGGTACCATTCAGTATGCCTACAATTACACAAAATTTTTTCGTTGACCGCAAAATTTTTTTTTGTGGTGAAAAATTTGATTAATACAACTAACCTCCATGCAAAATATCAAAACCTCAAAATCACAAAAACAGTTAATTAATGAAAAAGAGTGGATTAATCAAAAACAGTGTATTAATGACTTCTATTAATCCATCCTTTTTTAGGAAAAATTATTTTTCATATTTAATTATTCTTTTATGTTGTGTAGACAGCATGTGTAATTTTATTGATTGTTAATGTAGCTTACATAGTTTCGAAATATCCTTATGTTTCTTATCGTATAGGTACTATTTAATAATTTTTGCTATGTGATATTGTAATTTTGCTTTTTATTAATTGGCTACATGCAGAAAAAGGTAATCAAATAATTTTACATTATACAGTGTGTCCCCGGATTGAGTTCACTATAGGTATAATCGACAAAAAAAATTTACAATTTTACTTTAATGTTTTGGGATTCCGCCCTGCTTGGTCTGAAAACAATTTTAAGCAGAGTTTTAATTTTTCGAAATTAAGTCGGCCATGAGAAATGTGAAAAAACTATTTTCTATTTAGGTAAACTACCCTTTTTGTTCATGATACGGCAAAATTTTGTTAAGAAAAATTGTTTAGAATGATAGTTTATGGCCCTATACAAAATTTTAGAAAGATCTGTCGACTTAGAAAAAACCGTTATATTTTAGATAATTGTATTTAATTTTCAGGTAAACTATTCTTTTTGTTCATGATACGGCAAAATGTTATTAAGAAAAGTTGTTCAAAATGAAAAATTATGGCCCTGTACCAAATTTCAAAAAGATCTGTGGACTTAGATTAAACCGTTATTTTTTAGATTAAACAAATTGCATTTATTAAAAATGATGATTTCATCTATGTCGACAGATCTTTTGAAATTTTGTATAGGGCCACAAATTTTCATTCTGAACAACTTTTCTTAATACAATTTTTCCGTATCATGAACAAAAAGGATAGTTTACCTGAAAATTAAATACAATTATCTAAAAAATAACGGTGTTTTCTAAGTCAACAGATCTTTCTGAAACTTTGCATAGGGCCGTAATTTATCATTATAAACAACTTTTCTTAATAAAATTTTGCCGTATCATGAACAAAAAGGATAGTTTACCTGAAAATAAAATAGTTTTCGCTTCCCTGTCAAGGCCTACTTGTTTTTCAAAAACTGAAAATATTCTTAAAATTTTTTTCAAACCAAGCAGGATCGAATCCAGAACCTTAAAATAAAATGCAAAAATTTTTAATCCATCTCGCCTCTTGTAACATCAATCCTAGGACACACTATTGTATTTTCTTTTCAGGTAAACTACCCTTTTTGTTTATAATACGGCAAAATGTTATTAAGAAGAGTTGTTCAGAATGGGAAATTATGGCCCCATACAAAATTTCAGGAAGTTCTAGCTACTTAAATCAAACCGTAATTTTTAATAAATAGGTACAATTTTAACGGTTTAATTTAAGTAGGTAGATCTTCCTGAAATTTTGTATAGGGCCATAATTTATCATTCTGAACAACTTTTCTTGGTAAAATTTTGCTGTATCATGAACAGAAAGGGTAGTTTACCTGAAAAGAAAATAGTTTTTGCTTCACTGTCAAGGCCAACTTGTGCTTTCAAAAACTGTAAATATTCTTAAAATTCTCTTCAGACCAAGCAGGGCGGAATCCTAAAACATTAAAATAAAATTGTAAAATTTTTTGTCAATTATACCTATAGTGAACTCAATCCGGGAACACACTGTATAATAAATGGTGGTGGATAGTATTAACGTTAGATTCTTAATTAACTAATTTTAATAATTTTGTAGATATTATTATTATTATTAAAGTAAAAATAATTACATTAACTTTGTTAATACAATTTATTTCATAATTATACAATTATAGGAGGGCATAAATTTACGAGTGCACAAGAAACTGTTAATATCTGAGCTACCACAGCAACATCGTCAGTTTTCTTTTTTGCCAGGAACAACATGGGCATCGTTTCGTGAAGAACTGTATTTTTTTGACGAAGGACTCCAATAACGCGTTTGACGTGTATTCTGAAAAAAAGATAATTAAGATAATTATTGTAACAATATACTTGCACTACCTCACGCTTGCTATATTCCCGGTTGATTCTATATCCTTTGGATCGAGCTGCCGTTTCCTTTTTAGAAAAGCAGGCGTTATCACTGTGGCCATATGTAGTCCTACGGAGTCTTTTATTAAAAAGCCTCTGCCAATACAAAATCTTCTGGCAAGAGATTGTTTAAAATCCCACAATCCTCTGTTAGACCTTATCGCTTATTCTGCCACCATATCCATGTGATACAAATGATATTGATCCAGGAGGAGTGATGCCTATTAGTACCTTTACCGTATAATGTTTTTTGTACGTAGACCATGTAGTACATTGTACTTCAAGGCTACTTGATTTTTCCACTCTCATCTCAAAACAATCGATTATTGAAGCATTCTGGCATTGATTTAATCAGCTGATCTCGTTCAGGCCAAATAATACAATTTTTCATCCGATGATACATAATATTCAATGTGGTATAAATATTCTGGAAATTGTTTGTACGCTGACGTTAAACATGTATGCCAATAAACTAAAATCTAAATGTAATCTAAGTTTTATCACTGTTATCAAAAACATGACTCTAAGCATGTTTTACGTACTGAATTAGGAATAAATATATATAATTAAATGTGAACTGTATATATTGTATGCATTTGCCATAGTAGACGTGTGTAAAAGAATTTTTCTTTGTAATGTCACCAAGTATATCTGTCTAACTCGCAAAACTTTAAATGCAGCATGTGCCGTGGGCTACAACGTCATTCTTCCATGCTCACGTAAAACTTTTACATTCACTGGAAAACTCTCACTTTTCTTAACTTGTAGAACAATTCTTTCCGCAATTTTTTTACTGCGTTCCAACAACGTCGTATTAATTAGGACGCCTTCCAGAGGCGAGCGTTTCCTTTCCAGAGACTTTCCATTTGAAAAAATATTTTTTGGAACTTTTCCTTACTGCAAATCTCTAGCGTGCTTTTAAAACTTTCTTTAGTGCAACAAAAGTTATTAAATTCGTCGTACATTTTAAATGCGGCAAATGCCGCGGGTTTCGGCTAGTATTATTATGATACATAAAGATCAATCATATTAAATGATAATTAAAAGAAATAAAAGTGGTATATTGATACAATCAAATTTAGGAAATTTTAAATAAGATTGTTGGCTAAGTTGAACTGGGTAATACAGATGAAATTAGAGACAAAATGGAATTTATTAGGAAAGTTATAACATTTGAGTATTCCGTAATGGTGATGGAAGATAAGATAACTAATGTTGGTATGAGACAAATATGCTTGCTATGAAAATAAATAATTTTAGTATGTATAGATCAGATTAGTTAATTTTAAATTGGCAGCAATAATCGTAACTATATAAAGGAAATTTTGTTTAAACATATGATTAATAACAAACTAAAATTATGTACAGACGTTTTTGAAGAAATCTATTTATAACAAATAAAAACTTAGAAATTATGCCTTTATTTGTATGAGATTTGGTTATATGCAAATAAAAGGGGTTGTTTAAAAATCTACGAGGTGAACATAAGCGAAAATGTAACTGGAGTTGATGTGAGTATACAATCGGTGAAGAGATTGTGGAATACAGTTTAATTAGCTACAAAGAAGAAGAAGACGACAATATTTGAATAGATTTGGATTTATTGCTGCATTGCAAGGTATAATTGACAGTCATTATTGGAGTTAAGGATTCTACGGAGGACTGGAATCATTTTGCTGGGGTTTGTTGGCGTGGCTTGGTTACTACAGGATAGGAGCTGTGGACGAAGGAAATTAGTTTGGGTATTATCTGTTAGTTGGAGGTTACCAGAGGGCTGATGTTGGCGGTCTTGTGCGGAAAGTTCAAGGAGTGAAGTTGGATCTGCAGGAGCCTGGAGTTTTGACTTTTGGGAGTTCTTTAGTTGGTTGAAGGTACATCGAGGATAGGCTGACATTGAGCTTGGCTGGGAAGCGTCAGGATCGGTGGTATTTGATGTGAGTAGCTGAAAAGTGAAAGGAAGTCAGGTTTGTCTTAGTTCTAATAAGGAATAAAGAAAACAATTAATTGAGTAAAATAAAATAATAACAGCTTACTTTGGTGAATTAGTCATTGATTTGTGAAAGGGAAAGGATATTGGTAAATTTTGATTTTGTTGTGGTTTTATACTTGTTATAATTCAAACTGACATTAGGTACAGTCAGTGGTAAACAATACATATAAAATTTAGAATATCAAAGAATAGATAACTTGATTAACAAACCACACCTTTATGAGAGTCTCAAATGCATTGCATAATATTAAAATAACTAATAATAGAATTTTAAAAGTAGAGTGGTATATTCATTGTCGATTTATGTAGCCCAAAAAGGTGGAGCTAGCACCTTATAAATTATGGCGTCCAACGTGGGGCAATTCTGCATTGCATTATTATGCTGTCCAACTGTGGAGCTTGTAAAAGTTAGTTTTCAATCTATATTTGGCGCGAAGTAATTGTGAGATTTGATTGTAAATGATAAACCAAGTTTAGGGTCAGTTTTTATTATTAATTGAGAATTAAGAGAGAGAATTGTAAAAAGCAATCATAATTTGAAACGTATCATAATTGAGTTCTTTTGAGATTAATAAAGTAACAGAATAGGACAATCAATAAGAATAAATAAAGCAGCGTATAAAGGTTCAATTTGTGAACAAAACACAAAGATTTACAATTGAATATAAAGTTTTTTAATGAAAGTAAATACATTTGAAAATTTAAAAACTAAAAATATGGCAAACAAGAAGGAAAAGGTAAGTCATAAAAGATGGATGGAGTTAATGGAGAATAAGAGAGAGGAAAGAGAGAACATAAGAAAGAAGGAAAGTGAAAGTCATAAAAGATGGATGGAGTCAATGGAGAAAGAGATAGAGGAAAAACCGAACAAAAGAAAGAAGGAAAGCAAAAGTCATAAAAGATGGATGGACTCAATGAAGAAAGAGGAAGAGGAAAAACTTAAAAATGGCAGAAGGAAGACGAGGAAAAGGCAAACAGGTTAAAGCATGAAGCTAAGAAAAAGCAACAACATGAAATAGATGTACAAGGAAATAAGGTAAGAATACAGGTAGAGGAAACAAAAAGAGATGGACATTTGGAACGGTTTATGCAAACAATGATGGAAAATACGCAAAAAATGGAGAATAGGTTGACTAAAGATGCGGAGGAAAGAAAAACTCGATTACAATTTTTAATTCAAAAGAATGTTGAGAAGTTAAAACAAGAAAGTAAGAAAGATTTACACGATTTACAACAGTCAAATGAGAAAAATGCAACAGAGTTAAAGTAGGATTTACATGAAACAAAGAAAGAAGCAACATAGTTGAGAAGAGATTTACAACAGTTGATTGAGAAGACTGCAGAGAAAAATGCAGAAAAGTTGAGGAAGGATTTGCAACACTTAATTGAGGAAAAGGCAGAGGAAAGTAAGAAGAGTGCTGCAGATTTGAAAAAGGATTTACAGAATTTAGAGAAGAAGACAGAGGAAAGTAAGAAAGATTTACAACAGTCAATTGAAGGAAAGGCTGAGGAAAGAGAAAGAAGGTTGCAACAGTCAATCGAGGAAAAGGCAGAATAAAGTAAGAAAGATGCTGAGGAAAGGGAAAACCGGTTAAAGCAAAATGCTGAGGAAAGGGAAGGTAGGTTACAGGCAGCAATTAAGAACACTGCAGAGAAGTTGCAAGAACAAAAAGCACAAGCAGAAAAGATGGAAGAGACAATGAAGGAGTTAAAAGAGGAATTTTATAAAGTTAAATTTGAAAATAAACAACTAGAAGAGAATTTAACACAAACCATAGAAGAAAAGTTAGAGAAGAATAAGGAAGAGTTGGAAGGAAAATTAGAGGGGATGAAATTAACAATAGAAGAATGTATTAGAATACAGAAAGAGTGTGTGCAAAAAGAGAGGAAGATAAAAGAGTCCAAATTAGAAGTTATATTTAGAAAGAATACTTTGGAAAATGAATTATTTTTGGAAAAATCAAAACAAGATTTAAAAGAATCAATGCAGTCGGAGAAGCTGTTAGCGAGGAAGACGACATGACGGAAAATAATAAACAGGTAAAACAGAATGTAGTAGTAATTAATGAAGAATTAAATGTAATAACAGAAGGTTGCATAATTAATGTCAATAAAAATAAGAAAAGGACAAAGAAGGAAACATGTAAACGATGGCTAAAGGAGGAAGCAAAGAAACTAAAACAAAGGCTGAGAAAAAAGGAAGTACCGAGGCTTGAAGTTGAATTGAGAAAATTACAACAAGCAGCTAAAGAAGCCAAGGATGGTAAAAAGACCACTGAAGATGATTTTAAAAGAATTTTAAGATAACAAAAACAAACTCGGAGTGTAAATATGTTAAATAGTAATTATTTTTTTTTATAATCAAGATCCTTGTTACCAGTTGGTGTAGGGTATTAATGTTACTGCATTATTATTCATGTTTGTTTGTTCATAATACAGTTAGATAACAAATTAAATTAATATGGAACATCACATATTTAACAATTTATAAAAGTCAACTTAAAATAATTGGAAATATTTTGTTTAATTAATAATAGTACAATAGTCTTAATAATGAAGAATGAAATAATATGAAATATATATGCGTTTTACAGGCAAAAGGAATGAAAATAAATGAAAAGATTTGTTATCAGTAAATAAAAAGAAAATGTATACTACAAGCAGAATGTTGAATGTTAAAAGTGACAGAAAATATAAACGAGATGTTAGAATTTTGAATTGATTATTTTTCAATGTAAATTTTGTAATGAAAAATGAATAATAATTCAACAATAAGATGTAATTAAAACTTGGTTTCAGTACCTAAAGTGGGCTGCCAAGATAAAGAATTGTTGCTGAGCAAAAAAAGAGCCAGAGACGATTTAAAAATGGATTGAAGGTATAGTAAATAATAATGAAATGATAATGAATTTAATAGATAGTTGTACTGAAAGTAGGTAATTGTTGAATGAAAAGGATAATTGGAGAAGAAGAATTTACATTTCGAAAGTATGACATTAAGAATGAATAACAAGAGGTGTTAAAATGATTAATAAGGAAGCAGGTTAAGCAGAAGATAACATTCAGGAAATTTATATAAACGAATCTTAAGAATTCAACAGTAAAACGTATCTGATAGAATTATAAGGAATTCTTTAAAATAATATTAAAGATTGCAATTATGAATAATTAATAATAATCTTGATAGAACACTAGAATGGTAAAAGAATGTGATGGTTCATATGAAGTATAGCAGAATTTAAATGTTTGCAATTAGTAAATAGAGATTTGTGATTATTATAAAAGTTGTTGTTTGTTTAAAAGGTTAAATATTTTTATCTCCATAGTAATCTGAAATAATTAGATGGAAATGGATTTTAATTGTTATGAAGTTATATTCAAAGATATTAGGATGGGTTATGAACAGCTTTGTTATTAAGAGAAATTAAGAAGAGAAATTAAAAATAAATCTAGTTTATTTTAAATATTTTTCTGAATCGAGGAATTATATTTTTTATTTTTTTTTATTTAATAGTTTTTGGGCATCAGCTGCTTTGGCTATTAGCCCATACGGTGAAATATGTACTTTTTAAAATTAGTTCATAAAGTCCATTTTGCTGTAGAAAACTTAGTAAGGAATTGCTATCTAGGTTTTTAAGATCCGGATTTCCACGGAATTGAGCTCTCTTACATTCTAGCAATATGTGGTTCACTGTTAAAGGTAGGTACGTTACATTCATCACAAGTTGGCTGGTCTTCTCCCGACAATAAATGTTTTTTTGGTCAATCGCGTGTGACCTGTACGAATTCTTGTCAACACAACTTGCTGTTTTCTATTCAAATTAGTGGGATATGAAAAGTTGCCTATTACTGGCAAGAAATTTTTTAGGTATGTGTTATAATTTCTCCAGTTATTTTGAAACCTCTCTTGTACTCTAGTGGTGACTTGATGTTTCACATCCTTAATGTTGTACAGGTTTTCTGACGCCTCACATATTCCCTCTGCGGCTTCTTTAGCAGCAGAATCTGCCTTTTCATTGCCTACTATTCCAGCATGGCTAGGTACCCATATGAAACTTAACTTTTTGTGAGCGCGAAGAAGAAATCCATATAAAGATTTTATATTTACTATCACTGAATCTAATGTGAATCGGTTTCCAATTGCTTCCAGCACAGATAATGAATCTGTACAAATTATGAAGGAGGCGTGATCTGATGCTAAACATATTTGCAGGGCCGTCCGTATGGCAAATGATTCGCAAGAAAATATACTGATGTCGAGTGATAGTGAGATTTTGGTAGTTTCGTTATTATATACTACTGCATATCCCGTTCCCTTATCAGATTTAGAACCATTGTTAAGACTCCAAATTTTCGTTAAAAACATATCTACACTTCTCCAATAAATTAACGCACCACCAAAAGTAGCCAAAAGTTTAAAGTTAATTTTTGTCGAAACCACTTGTCCGATTTGGATGATTTTTTTTTAATGACAAGTTGCCTCTTTCAGAAAGTTAGTGTACTACTCTATTCCATTTTTCTTTACATTTGGTTTCTTTTTTGTTGTTGTTAAATTTAGTTCTGCATAAAAACATGTTATGCTATAAAATTGTGTTTCTCTTGCAGTAGTTTAGATAAAAGAGTAAATCAAAAAACAAAATGTTATAAAAAGACAAGGCTAGAGTTAGCTTTGAATTATAACTTGATATTGTAACTGTTGAATCCCACAGGGTGTTATAAATTTTATGGAAAAAACACGTTATAATTGTTACACCCTGTATTTATACAAAAATAAGTTTCTATTCGAATAGAACTAACTTTCTGAAAAAGACAACTTGTCATTCAAAAAAAAAATCGTCCAAATCGGATAAGTGGTTTCGACAAAAATTAACTTTAAACTTTTGGCCACTTTTTGGTGGTGCGTTAATTTATTGGAGAAGTGTATATTTCCCCATTCTACTCCCGTGTATCGCAGCAAACTTTAAGCCTTTGGGCACATTCCCCTATTCGTCTGACTGCGTGATGTACTTGCAGGCCAGGTACCGACATCTGTCGCATAAAGTGCATTAAATAAGGCATTTGCTTCAACACAGAAGCGAACGCTGTAACCCGTTATCGCAGTACAGAAACCCCGCCAAGTGACTTAACAAATCGCTTGCAGATGGAGTTTGCGTTCAGTCTTTAATTCAAAAGGCTCTAGACCGTTGGTATCAGATTTCGGCGCCTGACAGGCAAGCTTCATGCACGGGGAAATCCCGCCCTTTGTTGCACTCTAAATTTTGGGTAATGCAATTCAGCACCTCAAACAATAGATTCTTTATGCACCTGAGTGAGATGCCCAACGATGGAAAGTTTTACGCATGATGCAATGATCGAAATAACGTTGCGTCAAGAGCGTCTCCTGAGAGAGTCCGAATTACGCTGTCAAACCCCAGCTAGTGTGAGCCAAATTTTTAATGACATTGAGTGTTCTCTTGCAAGAGGAGACCAGGTAATCTATATGAGCCTTCCATGTAAGCTTTTTATCAAACAATACTCCTAAATACTTGAAAGAATTTACATTCTCTATTTCAGTTCCGTGTAAGTTAAATATAGGAACATTAACACAAGTGGACCTTTTTCTACAAAAGTGTATAGCTTTGGTTTTAGCTATCGATATCGAAAGATTTCGTTCTGATAAAGCTTGTGAGAGTTCTGTCAAACCGTTTTGAAGTGTGGCTTGAATACCATTATTCCTGATGCTTGCTTTGAATAATACGATATCATCTGCGTATGCACAGTAAATTACCGATTTACTAATCGTCAACAATGAGGAGTTTATTGCTATTAAGAACAATGTGGCACTTAGCGGTGATCCTTGTGGTGTTCCATGTTTAAGGATAAATGAATCAGATATAACGGGTGTTCATAAACAGTCGTCATCCCAGTTACTCTGAAAAACAAAATGTTATATCTTTGATTAATTCGTGCAACACAATGAAACGTCATTAAGTACTGTCATAGGGCATTTTTTCTCAATTTTAATAGACATACGTTTCTGAAGTCAAAACCTACTGGGATGACGACTGTTTATGAACACCCGTTAGTATCATTTACTTTGAGATTTATTATACGACCATCTAAAAAACGTTTTATAAATAGCGGCAGATTTCCCCTTATCCCTCAGTCGTAGAGCTGGCAAAGTATGTCCTCATGTCGTACAGTATTAAATGCATTTTTTATGTCAACAAAAATGGCAGAGGCATGCAAGTTGTAAAGAAAACAGTTATTAATCGCATTTTTCAAAAATACTATGGCATCGGTAGTCGAGTGACCTTTTCTAAAACCGAATTGGTAGCTCGCCAGTAACTCTTGTTCTAAAATCCAGTTCAGTCTGAAATTGAGCATTCTTTCTAGTAATTTGGCAATGCAGCTTGTGAGCGACACCGGTCTATAGTATGATGGTTCAGACGGATTCTGTACTTTGGGGATTGGAATTATTATACACTTTTTCCAGGACTTAGGAAAAATTTCGCCCTTCCATACCGCGTTAAATAATTCTAATAAACTATGTTTCACTTCTTGAGTTAAGTTTTTGATGAAAGCAACTGGAATATAATCAGGACCTGGAGCATTACTTTTAGATTTCGCTATTGCGTATTCTAGTTCTTCTAGAGTAAACGGCGAGTTGTAGGAATAACTATCTCCAGTGGTAAAAATGTTATTATGTTCAGTAAGATTTTCATCATTTTCCTCATTGCACGATTTTACAAAATTTTTTGCTAATGCGTTTCCGATATTTTTCGAATTCGTTATTATTGTATCATCTGTAGAAAGAGATGTAATGGAATTTATTGGCGCATTTCCTCTTATTCGTCTAACCTTATCTCAGACTTCTTTAAGGGTCGCATTCGTATTTAAGGACGATACATAGTTTTGCCACGATTTCCTTTTGGCAGTTAATATTGCTTTGCGACTTACTGCTCTCGCCCTTTTAAATTTAATTAAGTTTTCCTGAGTTGGATAACATTTAAATTTCTGTAATGCTCTTTTCTTTTCTTTTATTGAAGATTTTATTTCGTCAGACCACCATGGAACTGGAGGTTTGTTTAAAATTCCTCTTGAACGTTTCGAAATACATTTGCTGCCAGGATCGTGAATTATAACAGTAAATTCGTTCATAGAGAGATGGTGAGTATTTTCGAACGCCGCTATTAATGCATCCTGGAAATAACTCCAATCAGCCTTCTTAAGCAACCATTTTTCAGGTAAGTATATTTGGTTATTATATTGAAAATTCTTGAACTGTAACGTGATAGGAAAATGGTCACTGTGGTGCATCGACAGACCAAATTATACATGATAAAAGAGAAGATGAACAGATTGAAAGATCAATTGCAGAAAAAGGGTCAAATCTGGAGGAAAAATGAGTCGGCGTTCCAGTATTTAGTATACCTATATCATCGTTTTCCAGAAGTTTTTCAATAATATGACCCGCTTGGTCTGTTATTAAGGAACCCCATAAATTACTGTGGGCATTAAAGTCACCTAAAAGGAGAAATGGAGTTGGGAGTTGTTTTATTATGTTTATCTACTCCAGTCGGATAAGTAACTCATTACGTCACTCATTTGACACTATTTCAGTTAGGTAATGAAGCTCGTTACACCACTCAGTTATGTAATGGTTTCATTACGCAACTGAGTTGTGTAATGACTTCATTACCTAACTGAAATAGTGTCAAATGAATGACATAATGACATTTGCCTACTAAAATATTTTTGAAAATGACAGATCTGACATTTCTCTTAATGCACTTTTCTCAATTTTAGGCAGTCGTAGATAAAATTTTGTACAATACATGTGTGATAATGCATCATTAATATACTTGTGTGCTTACATAACTCGTGCTACGCACTCGTTTGTAACTTACACACACGTATATTAATGATGCTGGTATCCCACTTGTATAGTAAATAACTATTATAAGATCGTGTAAGGTCCAGTTTAAGGTGGGTAAGTATATGGAAAATATGGTTACTTGAATAGAATATGTAACCTTAACAGCTACAGTTTGTAGGTTAGAATTTATGTCTAGTTTTGAAGCAGAACATTCATTTTTAATAAGAATCGCTACACCACCATGAGCTCTTGCACCATCTTGAGCATCTTTCCTAAATATTTTATAGTTTGTAAATGTGACGTTTTTAGATTTGAGAAATCTTGATTCTTGGATACATAGACATATCGGTGAGTATTGGTTAATTAGCATATACCGATGGGGCCACAATTATATATAACAGCAATGAGATAACATGAACAAGAAGATAACACGTATTGCTTGAGTAAGAAAGAGATAAACATAGTAGCAAATATACGAGTAGGCTTTCAGCTGATTTTAATTATGACAGATGTCAACCAAACATGCCTACTAAAATAACTTTTTCGTATGGTCATCTCTTTCTTACTCAAGCAATCTATTTTCTTGTTCATGTTATCTCATTGCTGTTATACAGAGAGATTTTTCTTACTACGAACACGGCAGACGATATGTCGAATTTACAAATGCCGAGAATTTAACTTTGACAGTTCCCGTATTTTGTCATTAGATAATATCTGCTGTCATTTCTATCTTAAAATCGATAACTATGAAGCAACGGATCAGTGTAAATTGTAAAATGGTATTATCAGGGTCCAACGGTCCGGGAAATTCAAAATTCTTTCACAACATTTGAAAATAGGCGTTCTTTATCGTTATCAACGTTACATGGAGTTATTTCAAATTTTGGAAACTTTGGATGTGTTTCTCCCCAAAAGCACGAAAGCCCTAATGTTCCCAATGAAGACAAGTATTTAAAAGAGGTTTGTATTACCGCTAATGACTATCCAGACTATTTATTTAAATAAATTGCGGAACTAGTAGATTTAGCTGCGATATTCTTCTCGTTGGCCATTTCAGAAGTATGGAATTTTGTGAAACTGTGACAGATATGCCTAAAACTTCCTCTGAAAAGTCGTTTTCACTACAACTAACGATTTGAAGAACTGCGTTTAAAAATTAAAAGGGTTGTTCAGAGTACTAGCACTAATACGTTTCTATGATCGCTTAGGATATTGTTTAGCGCAAGAAGGCAGGCTCTTTGAACAAGAGTTAATTTAAACTTCTTGAATTTTGTTGTTTGAAATAAAAATAGTTTTATTTTTGTTTGCATCTTTTTTTTACTGAGTTAGTTTGTTCGGAAGAAATTATTTCTTTCTTCAGAATGCGTTTTACTTTAAGAACTACCTTCTTTTACTGTACTGTTAATCTCTAAAAATCCTGCTTTTCAACTCTGAATTTATCACCTGAATTAATCACGGAATAACAGTACCTCATACATTCTATCTGTGATATAATAATTAATTTAAAAAAAATTACACTAGGCGTCTGCGTTGAACAATTACTTAAACAATCAACGCAGACGACCCGTGGATTAATATCAGAATACCTTTAAGACCGACTGTCCATCGGTCTTGGCGTATTTTTAGGCAATCGTAAATTCGCCTTGATTTACTCGTGTTCGCAGTTCATGAATTTTCACTGTATATAATTGTGGCCCCATTGGTATATCTCTGGTAATTTACTAAAGAAACCATTGCAGTTCCATTGCAAAACATTGAGATACGCATGTGTTTCGGTGCATAATATCGGCATTTCATTGCTAGTCGATGAAGCAATGTTCGACCCCTTAGGCCAACCTTTCTTTTTCTTCTTATTAATTTCTGAAAGTACCATTTGGTCTATAGATTCCAAACTAGATTCTACGGATGCTAGCGTTTTTACAGAGTTTACCGAAGTAGTTTGTGGAGATGCTTCTCGTTTTCTCTTTTCAATCAGTTCGCTTATTTCCATTTGATTTGACAAACTATTTGAATATCCTGATGTGTGTGGAGATGATATTCTTTGCGTAGTTTCTCGTGTAGAGCCTATGCCTATATCTCTCTCCACTGTGTCAGTTACCTCATTCCTTAATGGAGAACAGATTGCTTCAATAGTTCGATCACCTGTCGATGTGTTAGCACATGAGCATTGAGAATTCGAAATAAGCAACGACTGTTGGTCTTTGAGTATTTTAATAATACCTGAAGCTAAAACCTGAAGAAGTTGATTAGCAAATTCTTTAGATGCTAGTAATTGCGTCGCATTTTCTGTTGCGCTTGCATATGATTTATTTGGCAAAACGGTTGAAGGACCAACTCTTCGTTTTGCTTCTATATATGATACTTTATCAATTACCTTTATTTTCTGAATTGCCAGTTCTTGTTGATAAACCGGACATGTTGGCGATCGAGCGGAATGGTTTCCTTCGCAATTTATACATTGTAGGGGTTCAGTGCATGGTTCGCCCTCGTGTAATGCCCTACCACAGACACAAATTTGTAGATTTTGACATTTGTCAGACATATGTCCAAATCTCTGGCATCGAAAACAGCGCATTGGAGACGGTATATATGGACGCACGCGTAGCGAGTACCATGCCCCACGAATTGTTGAAGGTAAATCACTACGATTAAACGTAAGTATGTGATTAGCTGTGTCAACAATTTGTTCATTCCTTCTAGTTGTTATTCGTTTAACTGCTACTACATGTTGCCCTCGTAGCCCTTCTAATATTTCCTCAATGGAAGAATTTAGGAAATCCGGACAAAATACCACACCTCTACAGGAATTCAATATTCTATGTGGAGTAACCTCTACAGAATAGTCAGCCAATTTCTTTATATCTAAAAGTCTTTTGCTTTGTTTATTTGACACAGTTTCCACTAATAACCCATCTCTAGTTTTCCGAATATTTTTTGTTTCTCCAACTAGACCGTATAATGACTTTGCTATTAAAAATGGACTAATCTTTTGAAAATCACCATCTATTCTTTCAATGACCAGGAACCGAGGATAGTTACCCATCGTCTCGCTGCTCACAGATTTTTTCTCCAGAGGAGGAAATGAGTCGTTTGGTGATGAGGAGGACTCAACCTCAATAGTATTAAGATGAAGGGCAGCACCATCTCCCACACCATCTTTAGAGGGAGGCCCAGAGCCGCCCGCCATCCCTGTAACATTTAAGATAGGAGAACCCGGACTCTGCCGAGTCTCCTGGGAATTATATTATGATACATAAAGATCAATCATATTAAATGAAAATTAAAAGAAATAAAATTGGTATATTGATACAATCATATTTAGGAAATTTTAAATAAGATTGTGATTAAATTAGAGACAAAATGGAATTTATTTGGAAAGTTATAACATTTGAGTATTCCGTAATGGTGATGGAAGATAAGATAACTAATGTTGGTATGAGAAAATATGCTTGCTATGAAAATAAATAATTGTAGTGTGTATAGATCAGATTAGTTAATTTTAAAAGTGGGCAGCAATAATCGTAGCTATATAAAAGAAAATTTTGTTTAAACATATGATTAATAACAAACTAAAATTATGTACAGACGTTTTTGAAGAAATCTATTTAGAACAAATAAAAACTTAGAAATTATGCCTTTATTTGTATGAGATTTGGTTATATGCAAATAAAAGGGGTTGTTTAAAAATCTACGAGGTGAACATAAGCGAAAATGTAAACTAGTTGATGTGAGTATACAATCGGTGAAGAGATTGTAGAATACAGTTTAATTAGCTACAAAGAAGAAGAAGACAACAATATTTGAATAGATTTGGA
Organism: Agriotes lineatus; assembly: GCA_940337035.1. NCBI lineage: Eukaryota > Metazoa > Arthropoda > Insecta > Coleoptera > Elateridae > Agriotes > Agriotes lineatus. The sequence continues at coordinate 127,284 of CALNHX010002686.1, forward strand.
TTTATTGATGCATTGCAAGGTATAATTGACAGCCATTATTCGAGTTGAGGATGCTACGGAGGACTGGAATCATTTTGCTGGGGTTTGTTGTCGTGGCTTGGTTGCTACAGGATAGGAGCTGTGAACAAAGGAAATTAGTTTGGGTATTATCTGTTAGTTGGAGGTTACCAGAGGGCTGATGTTGGCGGTCTTGTGCGGGAAGTTCAAGGAGTGGAGTTGGATCTGCAGGAGCCTGGAGTTTTGACTTTTGGGAGTTCTTTAGTTGGTTGAAGGTACATCGAGGATAGGCTGACATTGAGCTTGGCTGGGAAGCGTCAGGATCGGTGGTGTTTGATGTGAGTAGCTGAAAAGTGAAAGGAAGTCAGGTTTGTCTTAGTTAGTTCTAATAAGGAATAAAGAAAACAATTAATTGAGTAAAATAAAATAATAACAGCTTACTTTGGAAAGGGAAAGGATATTTGTCAATTTTGATTTTGTTGTGGTTTTATACTTGTTGAAAGTCAAACTGACATTTAGTAACAGTCAGTGGTAAACAATTCATATAAAATTTAGAATATCAAAGAATAGATAACTTGATTAACGAACCATACCTTTATGAGAGTCTCAAATCATTGCATAATATTAAAATAACTAATAATAGGATTTTAAAAGTAGAGTGGTATATTCATTGTCGATTTATGTAGCCCAAAAAGGTGGAGCTAGCACCTCAATATATATGGTGGTTACTGGTAACCAAAGAGAAATAATAAACAAAATATGGAGTTCAATTTTATTTTTGACTCGAGACGGTCATATTAAAACCGATGGTGGTTCAATTCTAACCAATTGGTCTTTTTAAACTGGATTTATTTGAATAGTTATTACACAGGAAGTAACTGGTAATAATATAAAATAAAAATTCTGTGAATTAAACTGTATAAAGAGTCGATATAATTGAAGTGTTTTGATTTGAATATCGAAGTTATATTGCAAAGCAAATAACTTGCGATATAATTAAAGTAGAGCCAGTGATTACGTGTGTGTGGTTAAGTTAAGTGGGAAATTCTATCTGAAAGATAGAAATCGTATCCAAAGAGCTTTTTGGAGGGAAGTTAGAGTGTTTAACTATTCAGGTTCATGTTAGCTTTCCTGTTTCATTTGCTGAGGGGATTACATAGTCTGCTGATCAGGTACCCTAAAGCGACGTTAAGGTCAGTGACTGTTTTATAACTTTTATCGAACAATATTTGGAATAAAGAAGATTAAATTGCGTATATATATAATATTAGTAAAACTGTATTTAGAACTTAAGAATTACTATTAATTATCAAAATTCAATAGTGATCTGAGTACTCGGCGAGTTTTGAATATTATATTTAGAAATCCTACCTTTTTGGTTTAATTTAAGATTGGGGTTGTAATTTAGGGAATTTGGGTTTAATAAGTTATTAAAAGTTATCTGAAACAAACAAGTCTATCCTTACGTCAAAGAAACGTCATTGTACATAATATATAACTGTCATTGATATACGTACCGATGAGGCCACAATTATATATAACAGCAATAATATAACATGAACAAAAAAATAACACGTATTGCTTGAGTAAGAAAGAGATAAGCATAGTAGTAAATATTCGAGTAGGCATGACGCTTATTTTAATTTTAACATAAGTCAACTAAACATGCCTACTAAAGTAATTTTATCGTATCGTCATTTCTTTCTTACTCAAGCATTCTATTTTGTTTATGTTATCTTATTGCTGTTATATATAATTATGGCCCCTCCCGTATGTAAGGTATCAATACGGGACCTGAAAAGAAACTATAATAATCACTTTATTGTAATTTTTTATTTCAGTAATTATATACACTTGTTATTAAAGAGCACCATTCAGCTGAGGGTAAGGGGTTTTCTAATCAGTTCTACTGACTAGTGGGAGCAATATTAAATTAGTTATCAAAGTTATAACTTGACAAGATTTGTGTGTCAAATATTGACGTTTATGAGGTAAGTTAATATAATTTATCACACAAATTGTAAGAAATATTACAATTGGCGCGTCAACGTGAGACTCGATAGGGCTCATATAACGAGAAAAGTTTTTAGTTCATGAATTTAAGGTCAGGTTTAAAAAAACCAGCAAGAAAACTTAATAAGATGGAGCCAATTAGATTTGAACAAGGTGACAATGTACCAAATATAGAAGTCAATCCAATAGTATAGGCTAGTACATCAGGGATTAGTACAGGGAATAGTACCAATAAAAATATGATAAAATTAATGCAGCAAATGATGACTAAAATGTCAACTGATAACCAAGAAATGAGGAATCAAATGTCAACTCAAATGAGTGATATAAAAGGTGAAATGGCAAACAAAAACCAAGAAATGAAAAAAGATAACCAGGAAATTTTAAATAACGTTAGTCACGAAATTTTGAACAGGGTAAGTTCAGTAGAAAACACAATGTCCAACAAAATAGACACAATTGAGGTCAAATTGATGATGTTTCAAAAGGCCAATGAAATTAGTATAAATAAAGTACAAGAACAGGTAGAAAATCAGTTAGTTAACAAAATAGAGCCTATTGAAAAAGAAATAGGTTTGGTTAAAGCAGGAATTGTCCAAAATAAAAGTCATTTGGATAATTTAGAAGTGAATTTTGACAGATTTTAAAATAAAGTCGAACGTCAAATAGTAACATTGCATGATGAAGTAAAAGATTTAAATGAGGAAAGGCAAGTACAAACAAATAGCGGCAATGTTAATTTTACAGGGGGAATAATAATGCCAACAAATAGTGAAAAACCAAAATTTGATGGGAACAGGCAGGTTATTATTATAGTAAGCGACGTAGTGCAAGACAGACGTTGTTTTAAAGTGTTATTCATATTTACCAATTAGAATCAGACAGTGTGCTACTACTAATTAGTATTAGTGAATTTCCACGATGAGTAAACCTGTACATTTATCTAAGTTAAAAGTGCCCCAAATAAAAGAAGAACTAAAAAAGTTCAAGATTTCAGGTTATGGAAAAAAGCCTATATTGATTAATAAATTAAAACTGGCCTTAAATTCAAGTTACATCGACCTTAATCAAAGTAATGAAAACAGCGAATAAAATGTAAATAATGATCCAGACAGTGATATACGCCGTGGTAGATTAAAAACCAGGTGGGTCAAGACCTACGGATTTAAAATAGATCACCTTGAGAGAAGAATTAAAAGCCTTGAATTTATTATTCGAAATTTACTTAAAAATAATCAACGAAATAATATTAATAATAGGCGAGTGAATCCTTTGTCTAAAAGTGAAATAGCTTCTTCAGACAGTAATAACATTGCTACTGTGCAACGCCTAATCATACACGATAATAGTGATGTAAATTATATAAATCCAAACACACAGTGTATTAAAAATAACAAAGGTGTTATAAGTAAAACAACGATAAATAATGTGAAACAAAACCCGGAAGCATCTCAAAAGAGCTACCAGCCTGAGGATATCCCTTCGCATTCCAAGTCAAAATTTCTTATGCTTGCTGACAGTCATGGACGTAAGTGCATAAATTTAAAAAAATATATATTGCCAAGTAATTTTGAAAAACAATGTATATTTAAACCCAAAGCATATTTCGAAAATGTGGTTAGGGATTTAGCAACTTCAACGCGAGACTACAAAAACAGACTTCGTAGCTATAATGGCGGGGGTCGAACAATTCTCTAAAGGACAAGAACATTAACAGTGATTTTTTAAATAACGTAGTGAATTCTCTTAGCAATACAAATGTTATAGTTGTTACAGTGCCGTATTGGAAAAACCGCCCTATTTTGAATAGTTTCTATTATCATCTTAATCTTTCTTTATTTAATGCGATAAAAAATAAAGACCATGTAAAGTTTATTGATGTTAATTCTTTTACTAAAGACTCGGATTTTACTGAACACGGTCTTCGCTTAAATGTTCGGGGTAAATTTAATTATGCAAAATGTTAGCAGACAGTGTTACTAATCAAATGGATTTTTTCATTAAATATAGGTGTGATTATTTTGTAAGAAGTAACTTAACATCTACCATTCAAACCGACGACTGTATAATGAATGGGAACTACTTCACCGATAAATCAAAGTGTATGTGATAACAGTACTATTACCTCAAAACCTTTTTTTTTTTTTTTTTTATTAGATAACACCGGATCGGCACACTGAGGCCATACACAGTAGGTTTTAAATTAAATATTTGTTACTACATACATAAAAGTAAATTAATAGGGCATACATAATTGATTATTGTTATAGTGTTAATAAAATAATAATTGGCGTAAATTTGGGCTAAGTGGTTCACTATTAGTCACTGTCACTTAAAAGCACATCCTGTGGAAGCCTTGGTTTTAACCGAAGGTTAACGGATCGCTGTCCAAGCATGTAGTGGTTGGTGGCCGGGCAATTCCTTAAGTTGCCGAAGAACTTCTTGGCGGTGGTTTTTATAAAATCCTCGATGGACGTCATGTTCAGCTCACGATGAATCTGCTCGTTACGAATAAACCACGGTGCATTTGTTGCCAGTCTAAGGACTTTGTTTTGCAAAACTTGCAATTTATGTAAGTGAGTTTTCGAAGTGGTGCCCCACACTGTGCATCCATACATGAGGGCTGAGCGCAAGACTGACGTGTAGATTAGTTTAGCACATTCTATTTTTAATGGTGAATTTCTATTCAGAATTGGGTAGAGGAGTCGCATTTTGTTGTGGCAGTCATTTATCTTGTTGTTTATATGAGTTCCCCAGGTCAGTCTCTGATCCAAATATACTCCTAGATATTTCACGGCACTGTCCTTAGCGTTCCATGGTATTGCGTTTCCACCAATTGAGATGGGGTGTGGATTATTATACCTTTTAAGTGTAAAAACTTTGGTCATGCTTTTCGTTGGGTTTAAAGCGATGTTCCAACGATTGAACCATGTGTGTATCTCATCTGTGGCACTTTGAAGAATTGAAATAGCCGTATTTAGATCATGACTTTGAGATATGATTGCCGTGTCGTCGGTGAACATAGCCAGCGAACAGTTTGGAGGTTCGGGAATGTCGTGCATGAATATATTAAATAGCAGAGGCCCAAGTACAGATCCTTGGGGAACCCCTGCTTTTATTTTCTTGGATTGTGACAGGGTTGCATTGACCTTGCTTGCAAATGATCTTTCAGACAGGAAGGAGGAAATTATATTAATGATATAGTTCGGAATTTCTAACTGAATCATTTTATGCAGAAGACCTTTGTGCCAGACCTTGTCAAAGGCCTGGGCAACGTCCAAGAAAATTGCTGTGGTATATTGCTTCTCTTCAAAACCTTTAGTTATAATTTCGCTGATTCTAAGAAGCTGGTGTGTTGCTGAGTATTTGGCTCGGAAGCCAAATTGAAATGCTGGAAGCATCAAATGTTGAGATAAATAACTGTTGAGGCGTGCATAAATTATTTTCTCGAGAAGTTTTGATAAACTACAAAGAAGACTTATGGGGCGATAAGATGTTGGAAGTTGTTTTGGTTTTCCAGGTTTGTCGAAGAACATAATATTGGCATGTTTCCATGCCTTGGGGAAATACCCTATAGAAAGACAAGCATTGGAGAGGGAAGCAAAATAAGATAGGCATTTTGGTGTAAGATTTTTGAGAATCGCGTTCGTAATCATGTCTGGACCAGGGGCTTTTCTGTTGGGCAGAAGGCGAATAAACGAAGTGATTTCGTCTGGCGTTGTTGTGGCAATATTGGTTGCGGTCAGAGGGAGATTCTGATCAACACTTTGTTCGATTGAGTTGGTAAAATCAACATTGTTGTCGTTGACTTCTACTGTTAGCACTAGAGATGGGCGCGTGAGTGAATTTTCGCTCACGTCACGCACGTTTCACGCTTGCTTTAAACAGTCACGTTCACGCACGTTCACGCTCACGTTCACTCACGTTCACGGCGTGACACGCCACTCACGACGTGACACGCAGCTTTTATTTCAAGATTTAAATTCAGATAGAACAGAATGTTCAAATTTAAAACCAATGAAAAAACCCTAAAGAGAACTAAAAATATGTTTTGCACCTGACAAATTTACTTGATATGTTGCAATCAGAATAGTTGACATAAAAAGAAAAAAATGAAAATTGACTACAATAACTTCGACAAGGGATAAATACTGATTTCTCGCAAATATATTTCTTGCAGCTGTCTTCAAAGACATTACTTTTAATACTAAAAGCTGTCATTGGAATTGACGTTTCCCTTATTGGTATGAGTACAGAAGGTATATGTTGCTAGACAACACTTTTAATTCGTAGGTTTGAAAGTACTTTTACGTATGTCAAATTTATACCCATTCGGAGTCACGTGATAATCTAGTAATTTTACGTATGTCGATTCTTAAAAATGCAATTTTAGGGAAATAAATGACATTCCGTTTTGTAGGTTATCCTGACATATGCCAATTTCTAAAACAAGATTGCTACGGGTTTATTCTCTTATATGAAATCAAACTGAATTTACAGGTTAAAGAAAACATAACATGTCGTAAAATGTAAATATAATAAAGATACGTCAGCTGCTACATTAAAAACCTGCTGCGTATAGCAAATTTTAAGTCAATTTCTGTGCATGCATATTCTGTTATAGAACATTGCCATTTGAAGCCTATTTCCTTGCACAATCTATTTAGGGAAGAAACTGAATGTGAAAAATCTCCTCCAGATTCTTCAACCAACCATCTTTTAGATTTTTTATGGTTACAAATTCTTTAGCTACATACATTTTATATATAGTGTCTTGACTGCTTCGTCGACTTCCGTTTTTGCATTCTTCACTTTCTAGCTCATATTTTCGGTAAATTGTGCTCTCCGAGATATTTAACGCAAGAGAAGCAAGGCGAACAGCGTTGGAGGGTGAAACTGTTGATTTACTATTATTAATATTGTACTCTTCATAAAAAAAACGCATAATATTCAAATTAATTGTTGTGACTGCTCGTTATACCGCATGTTCGATGGTTTCTTTTAATTTCCAGTTTTCGGCTCAACAATTTTAGGTTTTATTACCCTTATCTCAATAACTTACACGAAAAATATAATCTGACAGATTAGAAACGTCAAATTTTTAAAATTACTTTTATGAATCGACATGCCTTTTTTTCAAATTTCTTCCATTTCATCTATTTTACTAAAGATGAACAGAGACAGACAAAAGTCACGTGACTCCGAATGGGTATAATTTTGACTACAAGGATCAACATTTTCAGCGTTAAAGCGAGTATACAAAAAAAACATTACTTTTATTAGAATAATAAGTTCATCTACACAAGTACACAATAAATTGGTTTAAAAATATCATCTACACATCTACACAATACATTTTTGGTTTAATAATATCGTAATTAACAGTTTCAGCGTTAGCCGAGTATAAAAAACAAACCATTACTTTTATTAGAATAATACATCTACAGATTAAAATGTTGATTTAAAAATAATATGCAATCAACATTTTCAGCGTTAAGTCAAATTCTGCGCTCTTCTAAAATTCGCCCAGCTGTAGAAAATACTCTTTCGCTTGTAGCGGAACTTGCCGGTATGTTTAAATTTCTCAAGTTTTTTTAACAGTGGCGTATTTACACTGTTTTTCCAAAATCCTAAAATGTCATCTACATTTCCGAATTTTAATTTAACATACTATAATTTAGTTTTGTTTCGACAGCATCCTAATTACACGTGTCATCGTCAGAGCTATCTCTAAGTGTAGAAAGATAAGAATCTGATGCTGATGTGCCAGTTTTGAGTCGTTTGCTATGTATTTCAACATTATCATCTATAGTTTTATTTGCATTATAATCTTCTCTTTTATATGAAGGTATGAACTTTAAGGATTTATAATTAGGGTCCAAAAATAAAGGCACATAATGTAACTTGTTTGGCACAATTTGTGATTCAATGAATTTAAAAGTTGCTGCACCCTGCAGTTTTTTATTCGTTACTAAATATTTAACGTGAAATTAACGTGAAACGTGAATCACGCCTTCGAAATTTTCACTCACGTTCACTCACGTTCACGTCACGATTTTCAAATATTAGTCACGTTCACGACGTGACACGCCGTGACACGACGTGACACGACTGTTTTCACGTCACGCGCCCATCCCTAGTTAGCACCTCCTCTAGATGATTGCTTAATACCTCGCACTTTTCAGTGTCGCTAGCGTATATACAATTGTTGTGCTTTAAAATGGGTATGGTACGCTTTTGATTGGTAATACGTTTAACCGCCCTCCACATGGTTGGATCTCCTGTTTCTAACTCGCCAATATAACGTCTGTAGGACAAGATCCTGTAATTGTCGATTTCCCATTTGACTTGCCGGGTTAGCTGAGCAAGGGCTGATTTATGATTAGGTTGGCGTGTTCGTTGCCATAGTCTTCTAGCTTGATGCTTCTGTCGTATTAACTTTTGCACAGATACAGGTAGTGTTTGATGTACCACTCTTTTAGTACTAGTACTGCTGGCTATTCGCGCCGCTGTTTGAATGGCTGAAGTAATATGGTCAACAGCATGGTCTATACCTTCCACTGTGTATAGGTTGTGAAACGCTATGAGATTATTATTTAGTTGGCACTTAAACTTTTCCCAGTCTACTGGTCCATTGATTAATCTTGATGAACTGTGAATTAATGATGGTTGTCCACTAAAGTGGAGAATTACGGGTAAGTGGTCGGAATCTAATTCTGCCACTACCCTTTGATATAAGGGTGTAGAAACTCGATGCTGCAAGCATATATCTAAAACATCGGGTTGATGATCAAACCTGTATGGAAAATAGGTTGGTTCATCAGGAGCTAGAACTTGGATAGGATAGTCAGCAGCAATAGAATAAAGTCGAGTGCCATTTGGATTCGTTCTTCGACAGCCCCATGATGTGTGTTTGCTGTTGAGGTCCCCCAATACAAGATTTGGTAAGTCACTACCGAGTATTAGTTGCATATCGTGCATTATTAATCGTCGATTAGGAGGTTGATAAGCAGCAACTATTACTAAGTCGCTGTTGTTGTTTAATGTTAGCTTGATTGCAGAAGCCTCTAGGTGTTGTAGATCTGGGAGAAGGAATTCGTGGTGTTTTAGAGTATTTTTGATCAAAACAGCTGCTCCACCAGAAGCAATTTGCCCTATTCTATCGCAGCGGTAAATACAGTATCCTGGAATCGAAAACTTAATTTGCGGTAACAGATGTGTTTCACTAATGCACATAATGTCTATTTTGTGTCTTGATATAAAATCAATAATGACACTTCTTTGGTTGAGTACGCCATTGGCATTCCAATTTGCCATTGATAATTGATTGATACGCATAAGAGTATTAGGCGCCATGGGTAAAAATTGATGTTATTAGTTGAGATAAGAATGATTTGATTTGTGCCATATATGGAGTGATGATATTAACAATAACCTGCATTAGGGAGTTGATAGTGGAGTTTGAGGAGGAGGGGGTTGCATTTGGTGCTTGGTGGTTTACTCTATGTTGCGATGGGTTAGGATTCGCATACGTTCTCGGGCTATTTGGAGGAAACTGGGAATTAGTTATGTTGGGTGTTTGATATACTTGATTGGTTGTTGCCGTTTGTAGAGGTTGTTTACGTTTGTCTTTTTGGCCAAGGTAATATTCACAGCCTTTGTAATTGGCCGGGTGTTCCTTACCACAGTTTACGCACTGAGGTTTATCAGCAAAACCTTTTATTAAAAATTCAAATATTTCGGGGAGTTTGTATCCTGATTTAACCAGTGCACCGGTGGCTGAAGAAGTTTCCTCAAATTTGTGCAGTAGCTTTTTATAGGTCCTAATCCAACGAATAAACTTATATTTCCTGAAAAACACAACAGGTAACAAATTGTAGATAACAAAAACATTATCCGCTTAAATACTGCTAGTAGTCTATCAAGTTCGAACGAATTTACATTTACAGTTATTCATCAAAATATGCAGAGTATTAGGAATAAATTTGAACAAGTTGAAATGATGTTATTAACTCAGGATGCAGATGTGATGTGTGTGTCGGAAAGTTTCTTAAAAGATTATGAAACTCAGTTCTCTGCTATACCTGGATACAGTCTTACTAGCTATTTTTGTAGAACAAATTATAAATGCGGCGGTATTTTAATTTATGCTAAACCCAAGTACTCTGCTAACGATTACAGTAAAATTTATAATATGAGAGAAGAAAAAGTTTTTGAATTTGCCTCTGTTAAAATTAAACTCTTCAAAGTAAACCTACTTATTGTGTGTGTATATAAATCTCCTGATAGCGATACTATTACTTTTCCTAGGAAATTAGAAGAATTATTAAGCGCGATCTGTAAACATAAAAAGGATAAAATTGTCATATGTGGTGATTTCAACATTGACAATTTATTAATGTCAAAAAATCGAAGTTCATTATTAGATTTAATGAATTCTTTTGGTTTAAGATCTGTTTTCCAGGAAGAAACTCGAATAACTAGAAACAGCAGATCGGGAATAGATTACATTTTCATAAATTTTGATAATCTTTCCGACAAAAGAGTAATTTCTAATGGACTTTCCGACCACTGCTCAAAAAATTGGTTTTCCAATAGAACATTGTACAGCAAATTCCGTTATTTGTAAGGGTGTTTGTTTTTCGCAAAAAACACAGCAAATTTTCTTATGCTTCTTGAAAAAGAAGATTGGAAACAATTGTACGAGTTAAGGGATATTCATTCAAAATTTTCACATTTCTTAAACATTATTACTTATAACTTTAATATATCTTTTACGACCTCTTTAAAAAGCAATAAAACACCTACTAAACCATGGGTTACAAAAGGGTTGAAAATTTCTGCTGCAAGTTTAAAAAAATTATTTAAACTTAAAAACATTGGTTTAATAACCACAGAATTTTATAACAATTATAAAAAAACTTACAGAAGGGTTTTAAGCTTTGCGAAAAGGAAACACTTTGCTGATAGAATAAAAAAATCCTCTAACAAAACTAAAACGACTTGGAAAATACTACCAAAATGTCAGAGGTCTTAGAACGAAAACGAGCGAATTTTCAAAGAATCTTTTAACTGAGCACTATGATATGATAGCGTTAACCGAAACCTGGTTGAGTGAGGATATTGGTAATTATGAATTGTTTGATGAGCGTTACCAGGTTTTTCGATGTGATCGTGATAGAGTTGCTACAGGAAAACGTAGGGGCGGGGGTGTTTTAATAGCTGTGCTAAAGTGTTATAATGCTAAATTGATGAAAACAATTAGAGTTGAAAATGTTGATTCAATTACAATATTATTTAAAAAAGAGCAAATTACTTATTCAATTAATGTACTTTATATTGAACCAGCTATGAGTCTTAATACTTATATAGATTTTTTTAATAGTTTAGAAAACATTGAAGAGATATGTAATGGTGAATTGATCATAGTCGGCGATTTGAACATTCCTGCAATTACTGATTCTAGTTTTAACTTAGAACAAGGTAACAGATATACAAAACAGTTGAATTTATTCATGCAAATGTTCAGATTAAAATCTTTTAATAATATTAAAAACATAAATAATAGAACTCTTGATTTGGTCCTTTCCAGTACCCAAATACATGTAGAACAAGAGGAGTTACCACTTGTTTCAATAGATCATCATCATCCACCATTGCAATTGTGTCTAACTGTTGATACCTATAAAAAACGTACATGTGGGAACCAATTATTATATAGATATAATTTTGCAAAGGCAAATTTTTTACAAATGTATCAGATGCTGAGAGATAGTGACTGGGACATTCTAGGGCATTTTCAAGATGTAAATGATTGTGTTAAACAATATTATAAAATACTTAACAAAATTATTGATGTTACTGTACCAAAGGTGAAAATGAAAGATTACAAATACCCTACATGGTTTTCTCAAGAGCTAATAATGTCGTTAAAGAACAAGGAGTTCCATAGGTTAAGGAAACATCAATGTAACTTTCATTTAACTGAATATAAAAGGTTGCGTAGGGAGACAAAATATAGAATAAGGTTAGAATATCAAAATTATGTGGACAATATTCAAAATAATATAAACTTAGATGTAAAAGCTTTTTGGAATTTTGTAAATAATAAGAGAAATAATAATGTCACAACATATGAATACAAACATGATAATAAAACTATTAGAAAAGGAGATGCAGCTCAGGAATTCTCAGTTTACTTTCAATCAGTATATGGGCCTGAATCTTCATACGTTTTGCAATATCCGCAGTTGGATATGGACAATGGTTTGGATGTTTTGAACTTTCGTGAAGTAGGATTGGATGAGGTAAAAGCTGCCTGTAGAAAATTAAAGCCAAAAAGATCAGCTGGGCCAGATGGAATTCCTCCTTACATTATAAAAGCTTGTGCGGATGTCTTGGCCTATCCATTGCAACAAATATTCAATATTGCTATTAAAACTAATACGTTCCCTAGTGAATGGAAGGTAGCGAAAATAACTCCCGTACATAAAAGCGGAGACACGCGTAATATAAAGAATTTTAGACCCATTTCTATTCTATCTTCATCTGCGAAAGTTTTTGAATATATACTACATAATGTATTACATAATCACGTACAACCGGAAATTTGTACTGATCAACACGGTTTTGTGCGGGCGAGGTCTGTGCAGACCAACTTATCTGTTTTCGTTGATTTTGTATCAGAATCGCTAGACCAGGGTTATCAGGTGGATGTGGTGTATACGGATTTTGCTAAAGCATTTGATCGTGTTGATCATGATGAGTTGCTTCGGAAATTAGCTGCGTTTAATTTATCCAATGGTAGTCTTAGTTTAATAGCAAGTTACCTAAAAGGCAGAACGCAATTTGTTTATATGCATGGTGCCAAGTCAGATCCTTTTGGAATGCCATCTGGAGTACCCCAAGGAAGTAACCTCGGACCGCTTTTATTTCTGATCTTTATCAATGATATTACTAAGCATGTTAAATATAGTAACTGTTTATTATTTGCGGATGATTTTAAATTGTTTATTGATCTCAAGGATCCATCTGATACTGACAAATTACAAAATGATATTAATGAAATTATGAAGTGGAGCGACGCCAATAAACTATATTTTAACTTAGAAAAATGTAAAGTTATGAGTTACACTCTTAGTAAAGATCCTATCATTATTAATTATATGATGAATAATATGGCGCTGGAAAGGGTTGAATCAATAAAGGATCTGGGCATTTATTTTAATCACAATTTAAGATTTGAAACTCACGTAGGAAAGATAATTAAAAAAAGTATGCAGAGCTTGGGTTTTATTATTAGAACATGTAAAGATTTTCGGAACATAAATACTTTGATTGTTTTGTTCAATTCGTTGGTGCGATCAAAATTGGAGTATGCTGTTGTTGTGTGGGACCCTGGTGGTGTCAAGCATTCGCAATCTCTTGAAACTGTACAAAATAAATTCTTAAAATATTTGCATTTCAAGAAATACGGGATACAGCCTAATTTTGATTCGTACCGGGGATTGAGACATGAATTCGGGGTAGTTAAATTAATCCAACGTCGCGCTATCATATCATTAGTATTCTTATATAAATTATTAAATGAGTTATGGGATTCTATGAGATTAAGAACAAAAATATTATTTTATATATCATTTTACAGATCAAGGCAGAAAACATTATTTCACATATTTTATCGAACCAATATTAGAAAATACTCACCTTTAACAAAAATGTGTGCATATTATAACAAAATATCGCTGTTGAATCAATCTCTTGACATTTTTAATAACAGTAAGAATGAATTTAAAAAACTAGTGACTAACACTGTTATGGATGATCCTGAAGTCTATGCCTATACGTAAATAATTAGGTTACAGTTTTTATTTTATTTTTTCTGTGTTTTTTCTTTCAGGTGGGTGGGTGCTGCTGCGAGACACATGAGTGGTACGGCTGTATTATAAAGTAGACCGCATTTTAAAACTTCACTGTATTAAAACAGTAGGGGTTCAAATTTATATAAGGAGATGCGGTCGTGCCGGTCGTTTGTCTTGGGGTAGTACCTAATTAATTAAATTAATTTAATTAGTTTAATCACAATTATTTATTTTATAGTTACGTTTAAGATATTTAAATTATTGTTTGAAGTACATAGGAGTTTAGTTTCTACAAACAATGTAATTAGGCGAAATGCCTGTTTTGTTTGTTTCTTAATAAATAAATAATAAATAAATAAATAAATAAATAAAAAGTTTTTATATTTTTATCTGAAGTAAAATACTTTAGGCGAAAAAGTGGCCATTCAGACCATAGTGGCCTGCCAGAAACGGTAATTCCAGGAATCCGAGCGAAGGAATGCCTAAACCAAGGTCGTGTAAGTGTGGTGTCACACTATGCGTTTTTAACGCTGCGGCAAGAACGCTCCTGTTTGACAGGATTTTACCTCACCAACCGGATGCCACCGCATCATGCTGCGGCTGCGCTGGATGACCGGACGACTGCAATTAAGTGTCGGGCCACACATAGCGTTTTAGCGGGACCCGCAAAAACGCATGCCGTTTCACCGCACAGTTTCTATCAAGCCACACAATTGCCGCCAAAACGCATATTAGTCATGATCAGTTGACAACTTTACGTCGTAGCGTTCATGTCAAGAGCTGAAGCTCGAACTATTGATATGGATAAAGCAATTCTGGATGTAGTCTGTGTATCAGAAGCAGTTGGATTTTTAAGTGAGTCCGTACAGAGAAGATACTGGGTTCATCCTCTTAACCGTTATCGTGAAACATCAAACCGCTTTACTAATTTTTATGAGAAACTCAGCAAATATCCAGAAAAGTTTTTTAAATACTTTCGCATGAGTGTATCATCATTTGATGAGCTTTTGGAAAACGTACGAGGTCCTTTAACTAAACAATATACTCGATGGCGTAATCCAATTACTCCTGAGGAGAGACTAACCGTGACAATAAGGTAAATATATTTTTTGCATAGTTATCACGAAAGTCGCCGTTTTTAAACAAAAAATCTTGAAGAACGTATCACTTATCTTAACGCAAAATCGTTAAAAAAAGTAATTTTTTCTACGATCGTGTCAAAATGACAACTTTTTGAATTGTTTTTAGTGTCAAAAGCGACGTTTGTAGCACTCTTAATATTAGCGCCAGAAATACGTCTTATTGCACGTTGCCATTGGAGGCGTGTTTTAATACTAAATTAAAACACACTTTGCCGTAAGTTTGAATGTCAACATAACCTAGAATATATAACACAATGTGACGCAAAAAGTGTCACCGAACTAAGTTTTTATATTTCTGATACGATCGTAGAAAACATAGCGTATGATACATGTGTATAAGAGCCATTAAAGCACTAACGACGTTAAAAGCACTCCGCTAGTGCGTCGTGATTTTAAACTCGTCGCACATGCTTTAAAGGAGTAAATAAAATAACAGTAAATAAGTAAATACAATGCAAAGGATATTAAAGTAAGACTAATTCTAACATGATATTTATTTATGAAACATAAAAATAACTCAAACACAACAAGCATTTTTAACAAATATGTACAAAACATATGTATAAAGATAACACTATTTGAGCTGATGTATTTACACATATTTTTAATTATTGGATTCTGATTGATAGGAATGTTCCGATGATACTGATGGTGAAGGTGAACAGCCAGAAATCATGTCTAAAGACGAATGCGCTTCAAATGATTGTGTGTATGGGGCGTTTCCGGGAAATGTCATGTAATTATATGGTCGTGTTATATGATTGGGTTGTGGTGTATGTGGTTGCACAAAATCATTTCTATATGCAGGATAGGACAATGTTCGTTGTTGCATTAAATTCTTAGATTGAGAAATATTTTTAAAAAATTGCAGTGTATGAAGCCGAAAATCAGTTTTTTGATCATATGTCAATTTTTTGTAATCCGGTAGTAATGATAATAAAAATGCCTTATCGGCATCTTCAGTATCATTACGAGATGCCTGAACTTCCAGATAAGTTAATAATCTATTTTGAAACGGAGTTACACCCTTTTTACCGCTTCCTGTTTTGCGACGAACAGACGGCAATAAATTGTTATTAGGAGTGGTTGACTGCCCAGCAGTGTCTTCTTCCTCCTCAATATCACCTTCAATCGTTTCACTTTTATTATCGTCTTGTACTGGATTGTCTACCGCATCGTTATCATCAAAATTGCTTGTTGTTCTAGAACAACGCATTTTAACAATATTATATAAAGCTAAATATTAAAATAAGGCATTTAAATTAAAATATAGTCACACACTTAACTCACTTTCGTTTTTTAATTGTGTGTTGCAAAAATGTTAGGGAATCTGAATAAACGTATTTCTTCTTCTTTGCAGCATCACCACTTTTGCCGTGAGTTAGGAATTTTGCATAACTGTCTCTTATATGCCTCCACTTTTTCTTCATATCTTTCACTAAAACGAGATAAAAATTAATAACATATTGGAGAAAAATATATAGTAGTACCAAAGAGCATATAGGTTTGCTTTTTAATTAGGGACTTATATTTTTTCACTTTCATTTTAAAGGTACTTGTCAACTGGAACATGCTTTACGGCACTGGAGTTTGATTTTCGAATTGGTAAAAGTACAATAGCTGAAATAGTAAAAGAGACGTGCCAAGTTTTGTGGGCAGTTCTTCAACCAATTGAGATGCCTGAGCCCAAAACGGAGCAATGGAAGGAAATAGCTGATCTATTTTATTTGAAAACCAACTTTCCTAATTGTATTGGAGCTGTAGACGGCAAACACATTAGATGCAAAAACCCAAAGAATTCTGGTTCACTATATTTTAATTACAAGAAATTTTTCTCTGTTGTATTACTAGCAATAGCAGATGCAAATCTTCGCTTTATTGCAATTGATGTAGGAGCTTACGGTAAGGAAGGAGATTCAAATGTGTTTAAAGAGTCTGCTTTTGGGAAAAAATTGTATTCGACACAACTGAATTTACCAGAGCCAGCTTGTTTGCCAAATATGAATTGTTCTCCTCAGCCATACGTTCTGGTCGGTGATGAAGCATTTGCACTTCACACCAATTTATTACGCCCATACCCAGGGCGAAATTTGACTGAAGCTCGTAGAATTTTTAATTATAGATTATCGAGAGCCAGACGAACCGTTGAATGTGCGTTTGGGTTGTTAGTAAATAAATGGCGGGTATTACACACATCTATTCAAGTAGAACCAGAATTTACAGATGACATTGTAAAAGCATGTTGCGTATTGCATAATTATGTACGACAGAGAGATGGAATTAATTTTGAAGATTCAGAAACCTATTCGTTAGATGACATAGAAGCACGCGGTACAGGAACGCGATCCGAAGGAGTACAAGTGAGGGACCATTTTGCCAATTATTTTATGGGGCCTGGATCTGTACCTTTTCAGTACCAAGCAGTATAAATGTCAAAATATTATAATTTAAAATTTGTATTTTGCAAGTAATTCATATAAACAGTTAATACCATGTAATATATATAGTAAATGTTTAATAAAAATATGTACCTTACCTTTTTCTTCTTTTTCATTATCTCTTAGCGCATCCCAGTCTTCATACATGCCCTCACCAACACTATTCCAGCTTTGTATTTTCACATTTCTGTCCATATAATCTTTAGATCCCATTTCCCAAATGGAAGGGTTATTTTGAACATATTGAATAAATTTGTCAGTATCAAACATAACTACTCTGTAATAGATATTTGTAGTACTTTTGAAGGTCACACTTTTTTTCATGAATTTGCAGTTTGATAACGAGGGCAAAGCCCGAGTCACATAAGCGAAAAAAAGGACTTTCAAAACGTGTTATACACGAAGATTTTTGCATAGTGATCTCTTGTAAACTCCAAATTTAGTCGAAAAGGACTTCGGAATTTACAACCGTCAAATTGACAATTCAAAATTTCAATAAACTAGTTAAAAAAGTGATACTTTCTTTACGATTTTTCGTTTAAAAAGACGACTTTCGTGAGCACTATGCAAAAAAAACAAATTTACTATGGAAAATGAACTTATGAACCTGTCGAACGCTGCCGCAAAACTGCAAGGTGTGGACGTCTCAATATAATTCAATGTGTTTTGATAACATTTGCCGGCTACGTTTTTCCCGCTCAACCGCATCATGCTGCGGTCAGTTCCGGTCGAAAATTGGCGGGACCTGATAAAACGTACTTGTGTGGACGCACGCATTAAAAATACTGTAATCTGTTGTTGCCGTCGCCGGGATGCGTTTTTGCGGGTCCCGCTAAAACGCTATGTGTGGCCCGACACTAAATGAAAACACACGCAGTTGTATGTTGGTCGTCACACTGAGCGTTGGAAACGCAGCGGCTTTTGAATTATTTTAAATTTACTATCGACTTTATCATCATGTTTGATGTAGACTTATTAATAGAGCGCGTCTATGCAAAACCAGCATTGTGGGAAAAAAAATTAAAAGAATACTCTGATAAAAACTGTAGAGAGAAAGCTTAGGTGGAAATTGGAGAAACTATGTATGGGAATTCGATGGAGCTTAACACAATGGAGAGGAATGAGAAAGGTAGGTTTTAAATAATTACTTTTCTGTTCACTGTAGGTATAGTCTGACCATCCAAATCACGTTTTTATTTTTAAGGTTATACGTCAAATTTGTTTATTTCTATGCACCCGTTAAAAGAACTTCAAAATTGACCATTGCAATATCCGCCAGTTAACGCCTCCTTGTAAATAATCCGTTTCTGTTTTTTTGTTTGAGTTTTCCGTTTTCAATTTTATTGAGAATTGATGTTTAATTTGAAAATAACTTTCATATAGAAGGAGTTTTAGAAAATGCGAAACAAGATATGAGTAAGAGACCCGATGTGCGATTATGCCATGCTGCTAAACAAATAATTGTGAACACTTGTAATACATTAACAGCCGATGGTGTTCAATTTGCATTAAAGGAAACAGCACGTTTTACAAAGAAAGCCATATTCAACAGTCCAAGAAATAATAATACTTGCACAAAGCGCTAATGTGTCTGATAACTAAAGCTGATAATTATATGCACTCAAATGTACGAAAATATGCGCATATATATACATACACTTTGTTGAGCATATGCATCCAAAGTTACAATATATGCAAATAATATGCTCTAATTTTTTTTTGACAATAAGTAGAAGTATTCTAAATAATGTCAAAATTGTAATTATTTTGTATGAGTATATTTATTTCTCTAATTTTTATTCAAAGATTCATTTTAACATTTGACTATATCAACATGATGAAACCTGGTAGGACACTCACGACACCATTAACACGAGGATGGGCAGATCATTAAAAAAATGTTTTTTTAATGTTCCTGTTGCCAGAGGCAAGAGGATTATAATTGTTCATGCTGGTGGTGTTACTGGGTGGGTTAATAATGCCATTCTTTTATCTGCCAAACAAATTCAAAGATCTTCAGCAGATTATCATCAATACATGAACCCGGAATCATTCACAAAATGGTTTTCTGATCAACTAATTCCTAATTTAGAAACGATCTCCGTTATTGTTATGAATAACGCAAGTTACCACTCGCACAAGTTAACTAAAATACCAACGAGTTGCACGAAAAAAAAGATATAATTTTTTTTAAATATACAATCTTGCTATGCTTGAAAAAAAATACATAGAAAGCCCTTTTAGATATACTGAAAACGAAAACACTTTAAAAAAATATGCAGTTTAAGATATAGCTGCAAGACACGGACATATAATTCTACAGTTGGCACCCTATTTCTGTATATAGAACCCAATTAAACTTATTTGGAGCCAATTAGTTCTAAAGTTATTGAGCTATCAGACAAGAAGTTACTTCCATAGGGAAAGATTTATGACAAAGCTGTATAAGACATCTGATTGTTGCAGAAAGCAATAGTTGCTCAATTAAAAACCCTACGAAAATAATAATACCCTTAGGAGATAGCAGTGATGACAGTGACAGTTTTAATGATACTGATCATACTAATTGAATGTATTCTTAAATTTTCTTCTTATTTAGTATTCATTGATTATACCACAATAGTTGCCCCCTTTGCGACTTATTATTAGTTACAATGACTCCTAGTTTATATTTATTATAATTTTTTTTATTGTATGTAACTTTCTCATTTTTTACTAATAAGGACCTGATAATTAACGTAGGGTTGTTTGATGCTTTATATCGAGAGATCCAAAAAGAACTGTTCCTCAGCGGGCTGTGGAAATTCAACGTATGAATAATATGTTGGTGACACTGTACGTCAATGTCAAATTCGAGGTTATCAGGTTAGGTTTTCCGTCAGTTTTGACACAAAATGACGCAAATCCTAACCTACTAACCTCGAATTTTACATTGACGTACAGTGTCACCAACATATTATTCATACGTTGAAT
Source organism: Agriotes lineatus (assembly GCA_940337035.1). NCBI lineage: Eukaryota > Metazoa > Arthropoda > Insecta > Coleoptera > Elateridae > Agriotes > Agriotes lineatus. The sequence goes on from CALNHX010002686.1 coordinate 147,708, forward strand.
TTCCACAGCCCGCTGAGGAACAGTTCTTTTTGGATCTCTCGATATATACCGGGAGATCGAGAAAGGTTGTCCAAAAAAAACTACCTTCCAAGTAGTTATCAATATTTCTTTCTAGTGTGATATTAGCCACATTGCTGTTGACAGATGTTCTCACTTGAAAACGGTAATAATTATGTTTGTAAATTTTAGGTTATGTATACCCTTGAACACAACACATTTATTATTGAATCTTATTTCCGCAATGGCCAACGCAATGAGGATAATGGTGAATGGAAATATTCAGGAAATTTATGTGTAAATGAATTCGTTAATCAGTTCCCTGATGTCGACTTTGATTACGATAATCTGAGCAGGCATGTAAAGCGTATCGTACATCGTTTCCAAACAACGGGTAGTGTTGATGCAGGAAAATCTCCTGGAAGACCAACCGTTTTAACTCAGGACACATTAGAGGATATACAGGCACGCATCTTACACAGCCCTAAAAAACCATTACGACAGTTCGGCAACAAACAGGTGTGTATGTTTTATCCTATAAATTTTTGTATAAAAAAATTATGTTAATTTGTAATTGCAGGGTTAAGCTATGGAACGTGTCAAAAGGCAGTAAGACGAAAACTGCATTTACACCCATATAAAGTTTCAGTAATGCAAGAATTACTTCGTCCTGATTATGAAAAGCGTGTGCAGTACTGCAATTGGTTTAACCGAAGTTTAAATAACGATGAAATGCTGGATTCAAGTTTCTTTTCAGATGAAAACTCCACTGCATCCAATAAATATTGGCGTTTGGATTGCTATGTCAAGGAGACGCATAATTGGCCCTGTGTTTTTTTAAGATACCGTAACAGCTGACCGCTACATCACAATTCTAGACAGATTTATTAATGAACTTCACGATGATGAGTTACGTCAGGGATATTTTCAGCATGATTGTGCACCTGCACATACAGCCCTTCGAACACGTCAACATTTACAACAATTTTATGATGATCGTATCATTGCATTTCCTCCACGGTCACCCGATTTGACAGCCCTGGATTATTTTCTATTTGGACATTTAAAGAACACGATATATCAGACCCCCATGCACACACTTGAGCAACTGAAGGATGCAATTACTGCCGCTACTGCAAATATAACTGTGCAACAGCTACAAAATGTTTTTAACAGCGTGAAAAGAAGAGTTCAGTGCTGTATCAACAATAATGGGGCTCATTTCGAACATGAACTGTAATAATTACTGATTAGAGTATAATTTAATTTTGTAAAATTTAATATTCTAATTATTAACCTTAATTAAAACTGATTGCAAATAACTTCTTATTGTCATAATGGTTTTCCTATTTTGAATCTACCATAAATTGCTAAATTCATTTCATACATGACAGCAGATGTCTATGATGACAGTTGGAGGATGTAAATATTGATATACTCGCTGTAGAAAGTAGTTTTTTTCGGACAACCTTTCTCGATCTCCCGGTATATTTACACGAAGAGTCCATACAAATAAACAAATTTGACATATAACCTTCAAAATAAAAAACGAGATTTGGATGGTCAGACTAGATATTATCTAATTAAAAATAATGTTGTACAAGGTGGCCCATTTAAGAGGGTCGTATACGGAATCTACAAGAGTTTTTAAATACTTTGATATCTTATATAATCTACAAGTTATAGACAAAAGTTTTATGGGTTCAAATAAAGTATTAAGTTATTATTTCTTTGAATATACAGGGTTTTCTGGTAAGTACTTATGAAGTCTCTTTTTTTATTAAAACGACTTTTTTGACAGACGTCCAATTTTTAAATGCTTGCAGTTGAAAAAATATGAAACATACCAAAACTATTTTCACATTTTTCTTTTATATTTTATTTAAATTTATCGTTTCGTATTTTAAAAGAGGCAATTTGGACAACCTTTTAGATTAATATACAGTGCAAGTTCATAATTACAAAAATAAAAAATGTGAATAGTAATACATGTAATTTCTCTGGAAATGAACGGCTCCAGCTCCCATGAAATTCTGTGCAAAATGATCTTTAACATCCAACCCTCGTTTTCGTGGGCCTCCTCCCAAATTATGAACATCAGAAAAGGATGGGTTTCAGTATCTTCATAGTTGATACCACCTCCCTTGTGAACAAAATTGTGGAGAATGCAACAAGCTTGCACTATTTCATCAATGAAATCTGGTTGCACCAGGATCGGTGTATGAAAAATCCTCCACTTATTTGCTAAAACAGCAAAAGCGCACTCCACATTGCGTCTGCACCTTGAAAGTCTGTAATTAAAAACTCTTTTGGTTGCATTCGGATTGCGGGCCGGATATGGTTTCAAGAGGTTTGTATGAAGTTTGAATTCCTCATCCCCAACCATAACGAAGAGTTGGGGAGTTTCGGTGTGTGGGTGTTCGGTAAATGACGAGGCGGTGGCAAATTCAAACTACCACAGTACAGTTTCTTACCTAGTGGATTGTTTCAAAAGACTGTCGAGTCACCTTATTTTCCGTATGCACCGACGTCAATGGCAACAAAACTTAGATTTGCATCTACAACTGCCATCAGAATGATAGAAAAAAACTTCTTGTAACTGAAGAAATTTGATCCTGCTTTTCTGGGATTTATGCATCTTATGTGCTTTCAGTCTACGGCGCCTACACAGTTAGGAAAGTTCGTTTTAGAATAAAATTGCTCTGTGATGTCCAACCACATTTCCTCAGTCGGCTCTGGCATTTCTTTCTCTTTTAAAGTAGACCAAATCGTTTGACAGGTTTCTCGGACTGTTGTTCCAATTGTAGATCTTGCAATGTGGAATTCGTACGCAAGGCTTGAGAAGGCCATTCCCATAGAGAGATACCAGTAAACAAGTATTTTAAAATTAAGCCTTGCTCTATCGATATAAAATATTTTCAAAGCTAAGCCGTTGCCGCTTATGTCGAAAAGGTGCAGCACTTTTGACTTCTTAAATGGGACACCCGGTATATTTCTTAATATTTAAAATCATTATAAAGTTCTAAGAAATGTAATGTATCATGTTATACCTCAACTTCATTTAATTCTAAGATATTGACAGTTCAAAGTTGACATTTTTGTACCTTCGACATGCTATAGAATCCAAACTGTTTGAAAGAGAAAAACGATTTGCACTTTCTTCTCTTAAATTTCCAAAAGCTGTCCACTGACAAAGATTTAATCACTGTCAAAAGATATCAACATTTATCAACAATTATGACAACTGACAGTACTTCAATTTTATCTTGGTGGATAGTTTTTGGAAAATCAAGATAGGAAAGTACAAACCGTTTTTCTCTATTTTATAGCATGTCAAAGATGCATAAAGGTCGATTTTCAACTGTTAATATCTCAGAAACAAATATAGTACAACACGACAGATCAAATTTCTGATAATTTTATAGCGATTTTAAATATTGAAAATTATATAAGGTGTCCCATTTAAGATATCAAAGGTGCTGCTACTTTTCGACATTAGCGAAAAGGTCGCAGCTATGAAAATATCTTAGATCGAATGAGCAGGGCTTCTTATCAAAGTGAATAAATTCTTAAGATATTTCTGTCTGATTTTTTGTAAACGTATAATCAACCATTGATCGTCAATCACCATTTAATATATATGAAAAAAAAAATGTAATTTACAAATTGCCTTGTTTTCTGCTGTTACAGTGAAGGAAATGAAAAACAAATGGCGACATGTCAGAGATAATTTCTATAAGTCTATCAACCAAGGAAAGAGTGGTGATGCTGTCCCCAAGAAGAAGAAGAAATACGTTTATGCAGACGCCCTCACATTCCTGCAGAATACAATGGAGAAACGAAGAACTACAGGAAACATCGCAGAAACCTCGGAAAACATTGCATCTGAGGAGGAAGAGGAAGGGGAAGGTGAGAATAGGGAACACAATGAGGAACATGATGACGAGGAGGAAGATGCAGCACCACCAAAAGCTACAGGTAAAAAAACGTACTGTACATAACCTTACGCTTTTTCAAAATCAGCTACTCAAGAAATTAGATAACAGCAAGCAAACAGAAGATAATGCAAACAAGTCATTTTTAATGTCTCTTCTTCCCGATTACAAAAAACTGAATGCTGACGAGAAATTAGACTTTAAATTTATGACGCTACAGTTCTTTCGAGACATTCGACAAAAAAAAATACTTTCACTCCTCTGCCTCCAATGAATGCTACTTATCCATTCCCTGGACAGCATTATTCTGCTCAATCACCATATAATCCACCACTTGTTATCCCTGATAAGCACAAAAAGGGGTGGTGGAATAATACTTACGTTAATGCTCAATGTAGCACTCAAACCCCTAATTGCCTCACTCAGCCAATACCTAGATGAGTCACTATAAATCGCTAATTAGGGGTCGCCAGTCAGCTTTCAGCCGAAGACGGCCGTGGGTTCGTTAGATGGGGGGGGGGGGGGGGGGGTATGGCGCCACCAATTTAACGATAACAAAACAGTTCCTAACCCCCTAATTCAACGATTGATAGGTTCCGCTCCAGTTAAATTGGAACACTGTAAACTTAATAAAACGGCGCAAAACTGAAGTCGTTTTATTCACTCGTAAAGCCGGGCACACACATAAAATACAAATATGTAAAAGTTTAGGGCCGATGTAAATGCATATAAATGCCCCAAGGATCCTTGTTTACAGAATGGGGTGGCCAATTAAAACACCAAATTATAAAATAGGGGAAATTCCTGGAAGATCCCGAGGAGTGACATTAATTTAAATTTGTGAATTATAAGCGGGCAAGCGCCCCAGGAATTAGCGCCCTACATAAAACAATTAAATTCTCATATCGTAGCTAAAGTAAGGGTGAAGGTGAAGCCTCGTACTTTACAGATTAAAATTCGTGATAAGAATGATGCGTCCAGACAATAATAAATATCTCGCGCTAATCCCAATTTAGAAGCGAATTACTAACGGCAGTCCTTTATCGATGGAAACACATACACAAGTGCAGCAAGGTTCACTTGCTGGCCACCGGAAGCACAGTTAATAGAACAGCAATGGTTACCTTGAGCTGGTTCCAGACCGTCTTAGCGTTGATACATCACAGGGACGGACTTCCGTGGACTTGATGGCTTAACCAGAGAGGTTGGTAGCTCGTCAGTTGAGTGCGCCGAGATAACGCTATCAAAGAGCGCACGAGGTGCGCATCGGGCCGCAAGCTGGGGTATCCGAAGCTTAATTGGGGCCCATAACGTGGTGGGGACTAAATTATTGAAGCAAACGTTAGCGGGTACTCAAAAAGGGGCTGAAAACGGTCGTACTCACACTAAATTCCCCAAATGTCTTGCTCGGAAAGTTTTGGTGTCAACAAAAATCTGCCCCAGGCAGTATCTCTAGATTTATAGAGGAATGTCGAGAAGCGCACAAATCCCCTAAACAAAGGGTAAAAAGTGTCTAGACATCAATAAACACCTTCTCCAAAATCGCGACCTCGAACAGCGCCAAAACTTGCAAGGACCTTCTTCGGTCGAACGCCGGGACAAGATGGATAATTTCCGCGTCGCGACCGCTCAGCAAGGTGGGAACGCAAAACCGATGCAACGGCGGTGTATCAGCTATGCGCAATACCCGGACGCAATTTAAAAATATGTCAAAAATACAGTAAAACGAAAATTGATGGTAACACACTTCATATTACACAATCTGTTAGTCAACCCCCTTATGTTCAACAAAGACAATCATTTGTTCATAGTCCACTAACGTCCCCACAGGACTCTCAACAATCAAGTGAGTCATCCATGTCTCAGTCATCAATGTAAGAGTAGTAAAAAATATATGTAACTTTATATGTATGTATCATTTATTATTAATAAACACGTTTTTTTTTTGTAAAACAAAGTTGTTCTTTTGCAGTGTCCTGAAGATAACTCAATAAAGGAGTCGAAATGTCGACATTTAAAAAAACAGGGTTTTTGTATTTGTTTAGGCCTTTATCCAATAATATTACCACCATTATTACTTCCACATTTCTACGTAAATCTCGAAGTATTGTATCGGCAAAAACATTTTTAAAAATCGATTTTCAAGAAAACTTCAGGGTAGCTTCAGAAGGTCGAGAAACGCGTTTTGCCAAAAAAATTTTTTGGTGTCTGTGTGTGTATGCACGATCTTTCGAACGGATTAAGATATCGACTTCAAATTTAGTACACCTATTCTAGGCCACAAGAGCATGGGTCGGATTGTTTTTGAGCGGGATTGCTTTAGGGGAAGAGGGTAAAAATGGAGGAGGTTGACATTTTTAGAAGATTTTTTGGATAAAGTTGGTTTTATTTAGGTTCTTTTGGGCTAAATATATACTAGATTACATAAATAACATTGACCATTACGCAAAAGGGGTTGCAAGGGGGTGTGGAGGGGGTTACAACCAACATATTGAGTAACACATGGTTTTCGGCATTTTTCAGGTCAAGGACATCAAAAATAACAATATTTTTTTTAAATTCTGCAAAATTGAATCAGTACATTTTCCAATCAATTTTTTTCGGTTTTGTTATTTTGTTGTTTTGTTTATTGTATTTATTTTACTTTCACATTACTACGTAAATACCAGCAAAATACAATTAAATTCTTGATTAGAAGATGAAATGTGGAAGTACTGATTCAATTATAATTTGTGAAATTGGTGTAGTAAAGAAAGCCCTTAAATTTGGAAGTAAACTGCGTTCATCTAACTATAGTATTGGCAACGACTTAACAAAATTACGGCAAGAGGCTTACATGACGGCAAAGAAAGAACTTGAAGTGAAAAAAAAGAAACAATAAGGAAGAGGATTTCATCATTAAATAGATGAATGGTGTGCCTGTTGTGGTTAAGAAACAAAAAAACTAAAAATAACCCCATTAGCTGTTTATTATCATAATGTTGGTGGGTTACGAACTAAAATTCCTGACCTAGTAAAATCTGTGAGTTGCTCAAGTTATGACATTATTATCTTGGTTGAAAGTGGACTGAATGATAGCTTTCGCGATGGTGAGATTCAGTGTGATATGTACAATGTGTTTAGATGTGACAGAAATGTTTTTACTAGTGACAAATCGAAGAATGGTGGTGTTCTTGTGTATGTCAAAAAGTTCATTACATCTGTAGTAATTAAACATGAAGAAAATCGAGTGGAGCAATTGTTCTTAGCCTGCCAATTTCAGTCAAGAAAGTTTATTATAGGCGGAGTGTATTTACCTCCTAGTTCATCTCGTTTACTTTATACCTTGCACTGTGAAACGGTTGAGCATATAATTCGAAACTATCCAATACATCAGCTTTTTTTGTTTGGTGATTATAATCAGCCTGATGCACGGTGATCCAATGATGAATATGGTGTAATGGTGAATTGCCACGATGGTTCTGCATCCTTGGAAATAGCGAGAAGTTTTCGGTTTCTCCAGTTGTTTCAAGTTAATCGACTTCCCAATAACAGAAATATATTTTTGGACTTCGTATTTACGCACGATAGGTATTTGGATGTCACTTTAGCCAAAGACCCAATTTTTGTGGATAACTTCCATCATGTGTCATATGAGTGTTCAATTACGGTTGTTAAAAATCCGACTGCTGAGAGGTTGGACGATCAGAAGTTTTACTATGATTTTAGTAATGCAAATTATTTTGATCTCATTAACTATCTTGCTTCAATAGACTGGGTGCATTGCTTGCAGGTTGATGATATTAATACTGCGACTAATATTTTTTTACAAGTGTCTTTCTGTAGGTATTGCTTATTTTGTTCCACTAAAGAGTTACAGAACATCTAATTTTCCCAAATGGTTCTCACCTGAACTGAAGCATCTGACTTCTCTCATAAAAAATTTATCACAAATAGAACGGATGATAACTCTATGGAATTCTCTAGACTTAGATCAGAGTGTAAACGTTTGTTTAATATTTGCATTATAATTCAGTGAGCGGACTGATTGAATGTGTTCTGTTGTACTAAAAGTCCGCTCACTGATAGAAAAATGCAATGAATATAACGAACCACTACATCTTGCTTTCGTCGATTTTAATAAAGCATTTGATTCGGTGGAACTATGGGCCATTTTTAGAGCCATGAACAATGCCAGAATAGATTCAAGATACAGAAACCTACTTCAAAATATTTATAAACATGCAACATTAGTAGTTAACATTGCAGATGACTTACAAACAAGCAAAATACCACTGAAAAGAGGGGTTAGACAGGGCGATACCATCTCGCCGAAACTTTTTACGCTTGCATTAGAAGATGTTTTCAAAACAATTGACTGGAGTGAGAAGGGAGTTAAAATTGATGGCCGATACTTAAATCATCTTCGTTTTGCAGATGATATTGTGATTGTTAGTCAAAATATAAATGAGCTACAAAACATGTTAGTAGAACTCGAAAATAGATCAGCAGACATTGGCCTACGCATGAACTTAAGTAAAACAAAAATGATGACCACAGAAAATATAATTGTACGTGTAGGAAATTAAGTTATAGAACGTGTCGAAGAATATGTTTACTTAGGGCACATTATCAAGTTGGGCAAAGAGAACCAAACAGCTGAAGTTAAGAGACGTATTAGACTAACATGGGCAGCTACAGGAAAACTGACAAATGTTCTAAAGAACAAGGACATTCCAGTTAATTTGAAGAGGAAGGTGTTTGACAGCTGCATACTCCCTGTAATGACGTATGGCATGGAAACTACAACGTTAACGATAAAGCCGGCGAACAGAGTTAGAACAACCCAACGAGCAATAGAGATAAATATGTTAGGTCTGAGTCTCAGGGATCACGAAACAAATGAAGAGATAAGAAAAAGAACTAAAGTAAAAGATGTTATAACCAGTATAGCAAAATCTAAATGGAGTTGGGCTGGGCACGTCGCTCGACAAGACCAACGTCGATGGACAAAACACATAGTGATGTGGAGGCCTCGAATACATAAACGAAGTGTTGGTAGGCCACAAAGACGCTGGCTTGATGACATCAAGAGCAGAGTAGGAATAAATTGGCATCAACTGGCTCAAGATAAAATATCCTGGAAAGAACAAGGGGAGGCTTATGTCCAAGAGTGGACTAGTAAAGGCTGCTAAAGAGAGAGAGAGACATTATAATTACACTATAGAAAACAGCTTGAGGTTGAATCCTAGGTCATTTTGGAAATATATTAATGATAATAAATCTAGCTACAGTATACCAGATATGATGACTTACGAAGGTGTGTCTGCTAGTGATGGTCAGGCCGTGGCTGATTTATTTAGGCAGTTTTTTGCAACTGTTTACTCACCTAGTACCCAATTGAACTTCTACTTTGTTGATGAAACTTCTAATTTAACAAGTACCAATATCTCTTGTTCTGCGTTAACCTTGGTGGATATTTATAATTCAATTTCAAGGTTGCCAAATAAGCTTTCGGTCGGTCCAGATGGCGTTCCAAACATGTTGTTGAAGAAATGTGTATATACTATAACAAACCCCTCGCATATTCTTTTTAATTTGTCGCTGAGAAGTTCTACTTATCCAGATTTTTGGAAGACAAGTTTTGTGGTGCCCATATTCAAGAGTGGGGATAAAAGTAATGTGCAGAACTATAGAAGTGTATGCCTTCAGTCTGCTATTCCGAAGTTATTTGACAGTTTGGTGCGTGACCAGCTATCATGGGCTTGTAAAGAGCTAATTGTGGAAGGTCAGCATGGTTTTTCTTCCGGTAAGTCGACTGTCTCTAACTTGGTATTATATCACGCAAAGATATTGGATGTCTTGGAATCAAGGAAACAGATGGATTCTATTTACACGGATTTTTCCAAGGCATTTGATTCAGTTGATCATGGTATACTGCTGCACAAATTGTATGATGTAGGTTTCAATATTGCCTTGGTTATGTGGTTTGGAAGTTTTTTGTCGGGTCGAGTGCAATTTGTCAAGATCGGCTGTTATTACTCTGATGCACTGGAAGTAACATCTGGTGTACCTCAGCGCGGGCATTGCTCACCGCTGTTGTTTAACTTGTTTATCAACGATATAGTTGATTGTTTTTGAAATAGTGACTGTTTGTTGTTCGCGTATGACTTGAAGGTGTTTAGAGTGATCAATAATTCTTGTGACCAACAGCTTTTACAAGACGATTTAGATAGGTTGATACGGTGGTGTTGTGAGAATACATTATTTTTAAATGTTAGAAAGTGCTGTCATATTAGTTTTTTTAAAGGCAGTAGGAAACACCTGACTTCCTATATTATAAATGATCACTTTCTTGAATATGTTACCACAGTCAAAGATCTTGGAGTTTTGTTTGATGAAGGATTGTCATTTATTGAACACATTCATACCATCATTATTAAGTCTTCAAAAATGCTTGGATTTGTAACACCTAATTGTAAGTTTTTCTCGGTGGACTCTGTAAAGAGTGTGTACTGCTCATTGGTGAGATCAATACTGGAATATGGCTCAATAATATGGTCACCTTATCAGGGAGTGCATAAAGCAACAATTGAGCAAATACAGCATAAATTTCTGCAATTTTGTGTATTCAGGTTAACAATTGTTATTGCTGATCATGACTATTCTTGCATTGAAAGTCAATTAAAATTAAATGCACTCTCCGTTCGTAGAAATTATGCTGGAAGGCTTTTCAGTTATAATCTAGTAAATAGAAATATCAATTGCGCTGATCTGTTAGAATGTTTAAATGTAGAACTACCAATTAGAAATAGAATAGGTGATTTTATATCTGTTTACATTCCATTTCATCGTACGACTTATGGTCAAAATTCGCCTATAGATCACTATTGTAAGCTTTTAAATGATAACCACTTGGAAATATTTGATGTATCTTTAGGTCAATTTAGGGGGCAACTAAATAGGATAACTTCTTACTTAATTACTTGTTTGTAGAGAGGTTGATTAATGTCATAATCCAAAACAACGTTTGCCGGGTCAGCTAGTCTTTAATAATTGCGGCATGACACTACCACTATAATAAACTCATCTGCCGAAACATCCCGTTTGGCGGGAGAGTGTGACAAGTAGAGGTCGTCCGGTCAAAACGCATCCGTTTTTGCCGCAGCGTTAAAAACGCATAGTGTGACACCACACTAACGGTCAAGCGGATGGGAAAGCCGCCCGACAAAGAGGAAGGGACTGGAAGACAGCTACCTGCTCTGTCTGCAAAAATATTCACCAATACGGCCAGCAATGCAAATTTAAAAACAGCAGATGTTTTTCTTACAATGTAGTAGGTCATATTTCACAGGTATGCTGTCGAAATAAAACAAAAAATCAACATTTTTTGGAAGCAACTAATGATAGTGAGAACGAATTACATGTATAATTTTGTTTTGGAGAAACACAAAACCGTAAATCCGATTGTAGGGAAATTACAATGGAAGTGGATAGCAGTGCAGCGATTTCCGTAATTTCACAGGATTTATATGTTAAGTTATTTAAGGACTGTAATTTGTTACCCACAAATATTGTTTTAAGATAATTTACTGGTACAAAAAGTAAACCAGCAGGGTATTTTATGGCCAATATAAAATAGAAAGGGGAAAGTAACCAAGTTGCCATTTATGTAGTAGAGAAAGGAAGTACTGCATTATTAGGACGAAATTGGTTGCAGGAATTTAATTTAGCAATTGAGGGGTCCAAAGCAAGAACCGGCTAAGTCCAATTTTTAGGCAAATTGAGTTAACAACATGTTCTTGCACAGTTTAAAATGCTGAATCGAATGCTGCAAGAACCAGGAAAATAAAAATATTATTTATGTTTGTTTGGTTGCCTACCCTACTCTACAGGGTAAGAACCGGTCAAGTCCAAGCCCGGTTCTTGCTCAGTTCGATTTGGAATGTTTTGATGACACACGTGGAACAATACTGTTGTTTTTTTGTGCGTTTGTGCCAGTTAATTCGTGAAATTTTGAAAAATAATGTCTGATTCAGCAAGTGATGATCCTTTTGGTGGTACTCACACAGACTCTGATGAGGATTACATACCAACAAGGACCAAAACCACAAATCATACTCATAACCTAACATTCTTGGATAGTTTAAGTTCAGAGTCTGCTGAGGAGGAGCCTGAGGATTTAGCCGAAACTTCTAATGAACCAGGAGTACCAGGACCATCTCACAGAACCCCCCAGATGGGTAAACACCGTCTACAACGAAAAGTATTGTGGAAAAAGAATGTTAGGAAATAAAAAAGAACAGAAGGTAAAATTTATGTAAATACGGCAGGTTCTGAGGTGGCGGAGAAAACTCTGGGAGAAAACTGCAACTGCACAAGGAAGTGTTTTGATAAAATTGGAGAGGGTTGTAAAGTAATTTTTACTGAATTTTAAAAGCTGTCTTCAAAAAATTTGCTAGACTCCTACCTCTACGGACTAATAAAAAGGGCACCTGTAGAAAAGAAGTGACCTCGTGCTGGTTGAAGAAAAAAAATAATTACACCTTAGAAAATCCGAATGGTTCTACACCCACTTGAAAGAAAAAACAAACCTTGCAAAAACAACACCGGAGGTGGAAGTCCTCACGTTTGACTTCCAACAAAATTTGCCACTCCCGGTTTCATCCAGTGGTGAAGTATTCTATAAAATACAACTCTATGGGCCGGTTGCAGAAAGCAATGTTAAGTCTGGTGTTAGCTATCATCGCGTCAAAGTGAACAAAATCGCATCAAATTTTGTTTACTAATGTATTAGTTACCATAAGCATTTGAGATTTAATTCGTTTTTGTTCACTTTGACGCGATGTTAGCTAACACCAGACTTAACAATGCTGTCTGCAACCGGCCCTATAGTTCATTCAAATTCAAGATAGAGCAAAATCTGCAACCCAAGTTACAAACATCAGCGGTCAGTTGATTACTAATATGATTTTATTAAAATTTAGATCAGAGAGATATGGCTTTGTTGCCGTCTTGATGAGTGTCAAAATCAAATTCGAGGTTAGCAGGTTAGGTTTTGCGTCAGTTTTGACACGAAATGACGCAAACATAACCTGCTAACCTCGAATTTGATTTTGACACTCATCAAGACAGCAACAAAGCCATATCTCTCTGATCTAAATTTTAATAAAATCATATTAGTAATCAACTTACTGCTGCTATTTGTAATTTGGGTTGCAGGTTTTGCTCTATCTTGAATTTGAATGAACTATAGACGTATAATTTTTATATACATGTTAGTAGCACTGTCAAAAGTTATTGCTATGCCTATGATGAAACCGTGGGTGGCAAAGGGCAAAACGCAGTCGCAAGCATGATTCTAGACTTTTTGAAAAATCATATTTCGGCCGAAGTTAGAGATATATATTTATTTTCGGATAACTGCGCTTCTCAAAATAAAAACTATGTATTAGTACCACTTTTTTTTACATTAGCAGGTCTCGGCAAATTTAATTTAATATGTCATAGGTACCCTGAACCGGGCCATAGTTTTTTGCCGTGCGACCGTAATTTTGGCCGAATAGAAGTGGAAAAAAGGAAATACGATAGAATGTATTTACCTAGGGATCATATAAATATCATCAGAAAAGCAAGTAAAAATTTTGAAATAAAGGAGGTAACTCAAGATATGTTTCTAGACTGCAAAAAACACTTCGAAAATATGTATGTAAAAAATCCCTCCAAAAAAACCACAAATTTACTTTGTCCAAATATCGTATTTTGTTGTACCAAAAGAGCGATTTAAGCACATTGTTAAAGTGTAGCGAGGTAGTTGGGGAACCAATTCTTTCAGAGTTTAATAGTAAGAATAACAAAGTTTCGGTTCCTGTGTCATTACCTGATGAGATAAAGTTATATTTCGGTCCAAGAATACTTAAAAAAATAAGTTTGACAATGTCATCACACTAGCAACCAACTATGTACCTCAGTGCGATCAATGGTTTTACAACCACATTAAAGAATACCATACCGTTCATAAAGAACCTAATGCTGACACTTCAGTCTCCGAATTTAGTTCCGATGAATAGGGAAAATATGTCTAAGGTACTAATATTTCATATTTAATATGTAATCATTCATAATGTATTCAATAAATATATATTTTTGCTTATTTACTGTTTTATTTTAATATTAAATCATATTAGTGAAATAAAAAATTGCAAAAACTGGGCAATAACCAGCTAAGTCCATTAATGATTTATTAATAATTAACAAAATACACTATTTAACGCATATAATACATTTGAAACACAGTTACAAATAAAGCACTTTAATTTTTGTAAAATTTTTAATTCCACTTATTTTATAATAATTATGTTTTTTTATCTCCTGAAAAATGTGTAAAAGCGGACTTAGTCGGTTCTTGCTTTGGACCCTTCAATTGCTAAGTTAAATGAAGACGTACAAAATAAATAAGTGAAATGTAGAAAATTTAGGAACTTTAGTTAATAAATTTAATCAATTGTTTGATGGGAAATTAGGAACTTTCGAGTCTGCCACCGTTAAGATTCAATTAAAAGCGGAAGCAGTACCTATATTTTATAAACTGCGGTCTATTCCTTTAGCTTACAAGGCGCAAGTAGAAAAGGAATTACAGCGATTAGAAAAGGATGGAGTAATCACTCCAATAGAAACGAATTCCTGGGGAACGCCACTCGTGCCAGTTTTAAAATCGGATGGAACAATACGGGTTCGGGCTGATTATAAAACCACAGTGAATAGGTTACCGTTCGGTATAGTTCCAGCAGCAGCTATATTTCAAAGAAATATGGAACAATTAGTTCAGGGTATACCAGGAGTATGCAACTTTCTGCACGACTTCATTGTTACGGGGAAGGGTAAAAAGGAACATTTAGTTTAGACAGAAACTGACACAAAATCTAACCTGCTAACCTCGAGTTTGACATAGACGTACAGTGCCGCCAACATACATAACGAAACTCCGGCGAGTCGCCAGCGAGCCGCTGGCGAACGACTATTCATACGGGTGTAAGTATACCTAGGTCACATATTAAACTTAATAATCGTATATGTCATTATTTGTATAATATATGGTAAAAAATCTGGTGTGATACACTCACACAACTTCCTTTTACAGTGATCTTATAATTATCAAAAAAAAAATATTTTAAATTTTTAAGCATTTGTCCAAAATTTTCAAAAGTTACAAATTCTACAAAAACGGTACAAAATAGAGCGTTAGTGCTGAATTCAAAAATGTAATAATATACCGGGTGTTCTATTTAAAATAGGAGTTAATAAAAAAAAAATAGAAAAAAAAACAAAAGAAACCCACTTAGAAGTATTCAACTGGAAAATCACCTATCTCACATCAATACACATTAAAAATGTAATCAAAATGTGAAGTTTGAAAAAAATCGTTAGAGCCGATTTTGAAAAAATCCAAAAAACTGAAAAATCACAAGAGTAACCACCTACTTCCGGTTATGCGACTTTCTTCAAAAGCTTGCTGTTTCATCTACATAGTATACAAAACTTATATATGAAGTTTCAACCCCATATCTCTTTTCGTTTTTGAGATATTCTGTTCACAGACAGACACACAGACAGACCAATGAACAAAAACATGTTTTTGGGTTGAGGGGACTCTAAAACGTGAAGATCTGTTGAAAACTCAATTTCGAATTTTTGGGGTGAATCCAATACTTCCTTTATCGTAAAAGAAAGTAAAAATGACAATAAAATTTATATAAAAAAATTAATTTTGTTTTTCATTTGCTGCACCTCCAAAGAAAAATGTCCGGACTTTGTCCGGAATTTCGGGTCTGTTTGTCCTGAAAAATATTCTAGATAGATGGTAACCCTATAATAATCTAAGTATGAATTTTAATTATAGTCAAAATTATACCCATTCGGAGTCACGTGACTTTTGTCTGTCTCTGTTCATCTTTAGTAAAATAGATGAAATGGAAGAAATTTGAAAAAAAGGCATGTCGATTCATAAAATTAATTTTAAAAATTTGACGTTTCTAATCTGTCAGATTATATTTTTCGTGTAAGTTATTGAGATAAGGGTAATAAAACCTAAAATTGTTGAGCCGAAAACTGGAAATTAAAAGAAACCATCGGACATGTGGTATAACGAGCAGTCACAACAATTAATTTGAATATTATGCGTTTTTTTTTATGAAGAGTACAATATTAATAATAGTAAATCAACAGTTTCACCCTCCAACGCTGTTCGCCGTGCTTCTCTTGCGTTAAATATCTCGGAAAGCACAATTTACCGAAAATATGAGCCAGAAAGTGAAGAATGCAAAAACGGAAGTCGACGAAGCAGTCAAGACACTGTATATAAAATGTATGTAGCTAAAGAATTTGTAACCATAAAAAATCTAAAAAATGCTTGGTTGAAGAATCTGGAGATTTTTCACATTCAGTTTCTTCCCTAAATAGATTGTGCAAGGAAATAGGCTTCAAATGGCAATGTTCTATAACAGAATATGCATGCACAGAAGTTGACTTAAAATTTGCTATACGCAGCAGGTTTTTAATGTAGCAGCTGACATATCTTTATTATATTTACATTTTACGACATGTTATGTTTTCTTTAACCTGTAAATTCAGTTTGATTTCATATAAGAGAATAAACCCGTAGCAACCTTGTTTTAGAAATTGGCATATGTCAGGATAACCTACAAAACGGAATGTCATTTATTTCCCTAAAATTGCATTTTTAAGAATCGACATACGTAAAATTACTAGATTATCACGTGACTCCGAATGGGTATAAATTTGACTATACCTATTTTAGGCTGTGTACCTTTTTTGAATTTTCTGGCCTAAATCGAACATTTTTCTGTCCTAATTAAGTAGCCTATTATGACATTTTTTACGGCCTAAAATCCGCTCCCTACTTATCAATTCCGTGATTGATGTCATAATTAGAAATCGACATGCAAGCTACTTGCATTTTTCGGCGTTATTCCATCAATTTGAAATCATAATTTGTGTACATGTTTTGTAAGCTTCAAAATATAAATGCCGTTTTTTCCCGTGCCAAGAGTTATCGTGCTAGTTGCATTTAAAAAAGCACCCTCTGGGCAGTTTTCATTGCTACCAGAACTCGACCCTTATATATGTTTAATGATTACACAAAACTTGTTACTAATATCTAAAAATAAATGCAAGACGTTGAAATAGTAAACTTCAAATATTTGTTTGAAAATTTTCAAATATAAATTGAATTGTAAATTTTATAGGACGATCCTAAAAGTGGGATCGAAGAATTAGATATTTCAAATGTGCTTCGCAAGGACGCTCATAACCTAAGTATCTGAGACCTGAAAGCACCTGTTGGTGATTGTATAACTTTATAAAACATAATAATCGTTGCTAGTTCGTTTAATTAGAAATAGGGTTTCCAGTCCCAGGATCCGGTCACGGGACAGTCCAGGGATTCTACCACAAAAACCGAGTTTCGGGACCACAGCCAGCCCAGGCGAAGTCCCGGGACCATGTCAACATGCATGCGTATACTCGATATCAGAGAATTACAACAAACAATTGGCAAAATGTAAAGTTGGTACCTACAAAATTATCATAATCAGAGGCAGCTTGACGAAAGGATTACACCATATAAATGTATTATACATATATTGCTAGTAGGGGCTGGAAACCGCCGAAAACATTACTGCTCCAACATAGTTTCACTTAGAGTATAACGTGTCTCGTGCGCATGAGTGAGAATTCGAACTCCGCCTTTAGAAGTGAATTTTAAACTTGACCACTTCCCCATTGGACGGACAATGCCACCGCGCTTGCGCACAGCTCACCATATACATTGAAGAGTTGGTTGTCTGCCTCACTTCCTTCGTGACCTCCCCACACATAGCCGCTAGCAATATAGTAAGTAATACATATATGGATTATACAAGCACTTTGCAGTTCAAACAAACGCAAAAGATAAAAGCGACAGACATTTTTACCAGAAGAAGCAATGAAGTTGTAGACGAGCCCCAACGCAATTTATCAGCACATAAATACTTTATTTAACTTAAAACACTTGTTTTTCTTTGGAAATTGCATTCGGAAATTTCACCTGAACACTATTTCCCTTATAGGACCATTTTCGGGATCTTCGGGACTAGTCCCGGGACTTGAAATTTAGCTCGTAAGTCCCGAAAACACTTTTGGTTCCGGGACTTGGAAACCCTAATTAGAAAATCTGTATTTAGATTGAATTGTATTGTTTGCAAATTAGGAAAAATGCGGAACTACCTGACAAATAACCCCCTTTAAAATTTTTCTATAACCTCACTTCCGTAAATCTATGTAACTCGCTCAATAATAAATCATACTTATACTCTGCGCAACATGTTATCTATCTACTAAGATACATTAATAATTATTACCTGCTGAAAGCTGCTATTGTTGTTCATCGCCTTCCTCTGTCCAGCTGCAAGCTAGTTCCTTGGATGTATACTCTCATTTCAACTGTAATTTGTAGATAAAACAATATTATATAAATTTTACACTGCCAACAGTTTTAATACTTGCATATTTTCATAAAAAAGGTCTTTTTCTATAACCATTTAAAAATGAACAACTTTCGTCACGTTTTACCCCAACCGAAAACGCCAGTTCCGGGACCAGTGATAGAATATCCCATAACGTTAACTTTCGTCTCTAGTGACGAAAGTAAGTGGTTGCAATTTCAGATATTAAATGCATTCTGCCATATCCAATTGTAATTTAATTTTACAAAGCACAATGGAAAAACACGATTTAGCACAAAAACGTGTAAATTTACTTTGTATAACGTAATAAATGCAAAATACAGTTATAAAAATTAACACGAAATTGGCAGGACTTCTCATCAGGTAGCCTTGCTCTCGGACGGTACCTAGTGTTTTAGTGCAGTAGTAGTGAACCATGGTTATGGAAAAAGTATAGTGTTTTACTCGTCGAAAAGCATTTTCTGCAACTTGAGAACATTATCAAACTCGGCTACGCCTCGTTTGATAAACTGTTCTCTCGTTTGCAGAAAATGCTACTTTCGTCACTCGTTAAACAATATACTATTTTCTTCTTCCTTTCCTTTATTTTCTTTTGCATCTAGTTCTTTCTTTATATTTAGTCAAGGATTATAGTAAAGTCCATTTTTTTTTCTATAATAATGGGCGCGTTCAGCCGGGACAGCGCTGTCTCAGCGGTCGCTTTTTGCTGAGTTACAGCAGCTGCGAACGGCTGAACGACCTTGGTTAGCGAACGCTATGTTTACAAACAGAAACGTCAGTTGTGTTGTGATTAGGTATTGTTTTGTGGTTATGTTTGGGTAGTGACGTATTTTTAAAAATATGGAGCAAATCCTACTGGAAATTTTGCAAGACGATGTAATGGAAATCAATCCATTAATCCACGTACTTCCGTTGGCAGAAAATAATGTTTTGAGGTTGCTTAATTTGGATGTAGAAGAGAATGAGGCTGTGCATAATACCAATTACTTCAAGGAAGTGATACCAAGATATTCACCACGGGACTTTTATGAACATTTTAGAATGTCCAGAAACGTTATGGAGGTATATATCTATTAATAATATAGTGTACAGTAGTTAGATTACTATTACAGTTTAGAACAATTTTGTTGACTTGAAAAAATACAATAAGTACAACTAGTAGAACTGTACCATATAAAATGCAGCTATTGAGGTACATATACAATTTTTACATTTATTTGTCTATTTCAGATGATTACAGTGGATATAGGCAATAGACTAGCCGTTGAGGGTAGAACGGATTTGGAAAAAAAATACTTTTTACGATATGGATGTTAGCCAAACCGGAATCCTATTTGGCATGCTGCGATAGATTTGGAATGTCAAAAGGCACTGGCCATCTAATTTTTTTACCAAATTTGTACTATTCTATGCCAAATGATGCCACAAGAAGTAAGATGGCCTACTAATGAGCAGACGATAGTGACAGCTAACGCAATCCAAGAAAAAACAGGCTTTCCTGGAATTGTAGGAGCTATAGATGGATGTCACATTCCTATAAAAGCCCCAGCTCATAATGCTATTGATTACTATAACAGAAAGCAGTTTCATTCTGTTATTTTGCAAGGGGTATGCGATCATAGACAAATATTTATAGATATATTTATTGGTATGCCAGGACGTGTACACGATGCTAGAGCATTTAGAATGAGTCCACTCTACGGCAGCATAACGAGCGACAATGGACCCTTAATACATGAAAATTTTCATATTCTTGGTGACAGTGCGTACCCCTTAATGAAAAATGTAATGGTACCATTTAGAGATACAGGTCATTTGATACATATGCAAACAAATTTTAACACTATTCTAAGTGCAGCACGCAGCAAAATTGAGCAAGCATTTGGACCTAAAAGGGAAATTTCGAAGGCTGAAGTACCTAGATGCAAATATTGAAAATGTTGCAACAGTTGTTACTGCAACTTATGTTCTGCATAATTATATTATTCGCTGGGAAGGGCTGCAAAATTTTGATTTAAATGTGGAAGAAAATAATGAGAATGAAAATGGACCTCATGAAGAATTTATCGATGTCAATAGAAATATTGGTGTTCAAAAACGAAACCAAATAATGGAACAAATTTATTAATAATGTAAACTGTTTCGATGCATGATAAATTCGAGATTTGCAGGTTAAGTTTTACGTCAGTCTGTGTCAAACAACAAACAAAACCTAACCTACTAATCTCGAATTTGACATAGACTGACAATACACTTCAGTACTGCCAAACGTATAACACATATCACAGCCTACCCTAATTGGTTTTTTTATTGATCTCTTGTTACATTTATGGATCAAAATAGGTACTACGAATGAGGAATGGCCAACACAAAACTTTCCAAATTCCCCTGCTCCAGCCACGAGTGCTTGCGTCCCACGTTGCCAACTCTGAAAATTCTCCTCGAGTAATCGGTTTAACCTTTTAAATAACCGTTATTTAAGAGAAAAGGACAAAAGTATTACGCAAATATCTTTTCCCATTATTAGATTTACTATTACACAATTTTTAACGAACAAAGGCAAGTCGAATAAGGCCGACGTGTACAGTAAATGAAGCTGAAAATTTTATTTCTTAATAATATAGACAGTTTTGATAACAACTTTATTGGTTGTGGGAAATTAATTAACCTCTTCTGCTATATTAATAATATTTTCATCTTGATGTACTTATGTTGAATGCATTTGTCTTTTTACGTTGTGACAACCTTTTAGCAGTACAATGCAAATTGCATAATGTATGATTTTTGTGGCGCCTCCAATTATGGCAAGGCTACAAGTAGACAACAGGCGTTGTGAAACGAATTTTTTATACTATTTTATCTACTGTGCATAAAAATAATAAAAAAACTTTGAATTTTAATTTTTCATAAAGAGAAGTTATGTCAACTTTCTTTAATATATTTTTATTAAATTTAATTAACAATGATTATAGAAAATAATGTTTCGTAGTATATCCCGCCTGAAAATGCCGCCTGCAATATGATGTTTCACATTATGGGGTTTAAATGCTACCAACTTTGAAAAAGTAAATTGTACTATACTTCAGTTTTTAATGCACGGACAGTTATGCAATTATACTGGTGAACCTGATATTTTTTAAATTTAATTTTATGAATTAAATACCCTAACGAGGATACGTCTAAACAGTGCCATTTGCTTATCGTGCCTAATAAATGTATTCTTCAAGCGAAGTGTCGAAAGTCACGTGTATATTCCATTCAGGAAACAGTGAACTCTATATAAATATAGAGTTCACTGTCAGGAAACTCCCATGACGTAAAAGTCACTATCAGTTGGTTAATATGAAAATCGCTAGTAGGGTATTAGTAATTCTTTCATATTATGTTGGAACCCTTTTCAATTTAAATTTCATGTTTTTGTTTTTTATTTCACTTGCCAATTGAATTATTGAAGTATACAGTGCATAAATTAAGTATGAAAACGGTGGTATTATTTGAATACGCCCATAGATAGAACTCTGAAATTTGGTATAGAAGTAAAACATACGGTTTTCTACTAATATTCGTGGTAACAATTTTTTTATCGCAGCACAGCCAACTTGATTATTTTTTTAAATTGAAATGGGGGTCGAAAGTACCATCATTAGAAAGCTGTTTTTGTATAGAATCCAACGATGTAGCACTTGATATGGCAGTTTTGAAAAATAACAATTCACATTTAAGTTTAGCAAAATAAAATAGATTATGCAATGAGGCAGAGAAATGCGTTATTTTGCTGAGGTGCAATTTGTGACTCGAGAGGAAAGCCCGAGAGTCACATAGTACTGAGTAAAATAGCAGTATCTCCAAATTGCATATATTTTTTATTTCACGTTGCAGGAAGATTCTAAACTACAAACCTGTTTTTTTAAACGTAATTTATTGACATTTTCAAATTTTTAAGATGGTGGCACTGTAAGTCTATGTCAAATTCGAGGGTAGCAGGTTAGGTTTTGCGTCAGTTTGTGTCAAAACTGACACAAAGTAAATTTTAAAGTTGGTGGCACTGTAAGTCATTATGACAAGATCTCACAATTATGTCAAATTCGAGGTTAGCAGGTTAGGTTTTGCCCTCGAGTCAGAAATTGCACCTCATCAAAATAACACATTTCTCTCCCTCATTGCATAATCTGCTATTGTCACAACCTTACAAGTTTGACGCTACTGACCGTTAAGTACAATCAGCTGAAATAGTAGGTACTTAGTACTTATCAAGTACACTCAAAATTTTGCATTTGACACTGTAAATGTCACGGGAGTTTCCTAAATGGATTATAGTATTTGTCGTCATCAAGAAAATAATAATTAAAATTAAATATTAACTAGGCAAACTTAATTTTTGCTGGAACTGAAAGGCGACCAATTGCCCGTAAATTGTTTGATATTGACAGTTGACTACCTGCTTGATTTGATCTTTAAAAATGGACTTTGTTTGTTTGTTTGTTAATGAACAAGGTCTAGGGGGGGGGGGGGGGGGTGGGGGGGGGGGGGGGGGGGGGGGGGGGGGGGGGGGGGGGGGGGGGGGGGGGGGGGGGGGGGGTGGGGGGGGGGGGGGGGGGGGGGGGGGGGGGTGGGGGGGGGGGGGGGGGGGGGGGGGGGGGGGGGGGGGGGGGGGGGGGGGGGGGGGGGGGGGGGGGGGGGGGGGGGTGGGGGTGGGGGGGGGTGGGGGGGGTGGGGGGGGGGGGGGGGGGTGGGGGGGGGGGGGGGGGGGGGGGGGGGGGGGAGGGGGGGGGGGGGGGGGGGGGGGGGGGGGGAGGGGGGGGGGGGGGGGGGGGGGGGGT